>BDUI01008665.1:23025-34798 GCA_002335545.1 Apodemus speciosus
AAAAAAAAAAAAAAGAAAAAGAAAATATGAAACCTCATTCCATTTACCCAGCTGCTGGCAGTATGTATGGAGATCTCTTAAAATAATTGGGTCTAGTATACCAAAGCTGACCCTTTGGAATTATTATCTAAAGGGTACTGAATCCAGGCTTTATTGCAGAGGTGTATCAGTTTTGAGGGCCTCAAATGGGGCATTAATTTCAGAGATTTGAGATTTTTCCAGGAGACATCCCAGTGGAGTGTCTGGAGGTACATTTAAAGAAATTGAACACCCATTGGGTGATGGGGTTGTTACTGAACTATTCTTACTGGCATCCCAAGAAGTGCTCAGCAACAGGTCAGTGTAGGGCTAAGCTAGAAATATAGGTCATCCATGAAATTAACTAGAGACTATGGCAGCTATTTCACAGAAATTTCCAGAAAGCAATTCAAGCTGGTACCAGGGATTTATGAACTGCTTTTGAGAAGGGAAGTCATCCAAGGGTTTAAGTCTTAACTCATAGGTCAGWCATGAGGTTTATCATAAGGACCAGGGCACTGACTCACCAACCCCTTAGCCCAAAAGCGGCTGGCCAGGTGCTATCTGGGCATACAGGGTTCCTCCCACCAACTGGAGAAACTCCCTACAAATCATTGTGCTAGTGTGTGTTTGTGGGCTTCTGCAGTTGGGTAGCAGGAAGTGTGGAACTGTGTGCTTGGTGTGGCCAGAGGCCAGAACCACATGGTAGAAGTCTGTGAGTCTCACAGTGGCTACGATGGTCTGTGGCAGCAGTAGAAATCCACATGGTAGATGACCATAGGTGCCAGTGGATGGAGTCCRCATGGTGTAGCAGTGGTTGCAGGGGTGATGGTGGTGGTGGCCATCCACGTGGCATCGGTTCTCTGATGGCAGTGGAGGCTTCATGGTCATGCCGATGGAAACCTGGGCTCTGCAGCCCTGTGCAGCGATTTTCTTTGTTTGCTTGTTTTGAGGTCAGGAGAAAACAGTGGCAGCCCAACTGCTACCAGCTGAGGTCCCACTGTTGCTAAAGCCGGGCTGATCAAGGTGATCAAGGTGATCCTTAATTTCTTGTACCCATTCTTGCCCTCAGCTTCCTGATACGATTTAATAATAATAAAAATGCTAATGAGTAGCTGTGCACCCTGAGGATTCAAGGTGGAAATGACCTTTCTTTCTTCCTTTCTTCCTTCCTTTTTCTTTCTTTCTTTCTTTCTTTCTTTCTTTCTTTCTTTCTTTCTTTCTTTCCTTCTTTCTTTCTTCTTATGGTTATTTTTGTTTATTTATTTTCTATTAATTTATTTACTTTACATCCTGATCATTGCCCCCCTCACATATTCCCTTCACCATCCCCATTTCTGTTCTCCTCTGAGTGGGTGGAGGACACTCCTGGGTATCTCCCAACCCTGGTGTATCAAGTCTCTGTAGCCTCATCTTTTCCCACTCTGGCCAGACAAGGCAGCCTAGTTAGGGGGATGGAATCCATAGACAGGCAGTAGCTTTTGGGGCAGCTTCTACTTCAATTGTCCGGGACCCACATGAAGAACAAGCTGCACATCTGCTATATATGTACAGGGAAACCTAGTTGCAGCCTGTGAATGCTCTTTAGATGGTAGTACAGTCTCTGAGAGCCCCAAGGGTCCAGGTTAGTTGATTTTGTTGGTCTTCCTGTGGAGTTTCTGTCCCCTTAGGGGCTGCATTCCTTCCTCCTATTCTTCCATAAGAGTTCCCAAGCTCCATACACTGTTTGGATGTAGGTATATACCTCTATCAGAGTCAGTTGGTGGGTGGGACCTCTCAGAGGACAGCCATACTAGACTTCTGTCTGTATGCTCTAGCATGGTTGTAGAATCTTTAAGAGATGGAGACTTTCTCAAAGGAGGATGTCAACAGAGGCAGGTCTTTGGGTTTTATCACCTTGGTGCAGATGCTATCCTTTCTTAGCTCCCTTACTATTGATAAAATATGGTCAGCCAGGCTCATGTTCTTCCCACCAGGCCTTTCACACACAGGACCTGACAGACAAAACATACCTTCTTCCCTTAAATTGTTTATGATCATAGCAACAAAGACACCATGCTGCAGAATTCAGAAGCTGCTGCTACAATCCAATAGCATCCCCATACCCTTCAATAATCCATTCTCCATCCCCTTCCCTTGTTTTTCCTCCCTACTCTTCCCTGTAGTACCAACACTGGGATGGCAGAGTGGCAGAGGTTAGAAGGGACCTGTGGTAGCAGACATGGAGGGAGGCAGGGCTCACTAGATCTCCTAGCAGACATAGAGGGAGGCAGGGTTCATTAGATCTCTTAGCAGACATGGAAGGAGGCAGGGCTCACTAGATCTCCTAGACATCCACAGTATTAAAGCCCAGGGACAGTTTGAAGACCAGAAGTATGACCTAGAGTCTAGTATAACTTGGAGACCTCTGACTTTATAGGGGAGCAGAAGAAACCTATAGATATCTTTGGATCAGGTTGTAGGAAGAACTGCAATAGAAAAACAAGTATTATGAAAGGAATGTTAAATAATAGAAAACATAATTTAAAATTTTGAAGGGAAGATAAATAAAAGACAAAACAAAAGGAAAAGTTTCAGTGTTTTCAAATGCTATTGTTGATTTTTTGGAATAATAAAAATACCTCAAAACAAAACAGAAGTTATACACAACTGCTACTTGTTTATATAATATTTTTTTAAAGAAACAAAAGTATTTTGAGCCTTTATCACTTTATAGTGTATAAGAAACAAAAAACTTTAAGTGGAGAATGACCAATATTTATAAAATTACAATATGGTGGGTTATTACCAAGACAAAGAAGTAACATTTTTTTTGGTGGCTTTAGTTTCATTTTATTTCTATTGAGTCAATAAGAATAAAATAGGTACTTCTAGGTTTGAAAGTAAGACAGCATCTGACAAGACTCTGCCTCTTTTAGAGGAGGAAGCTGATATTGGAGGGAATTGTATTACCCTAAACTCCAGGAAAACATTTTTGGAGACTTCTGGGACTGAGAGACATTTCAGGGAGCAGGAGAGATTACCATCACCAACAAGAGCCCAAGGTATTTGACCTGCGTTAACTGTTAAAGTCTGCTCACCAGGAAAAAACAAGTAAGACAAACCAAAGAACAACATAGAAAACCTACCATTTTGGCTTATTTCCCCAGTGGGACATCAACAAACCCTTGCCCAGTTACTATCCGTGGAAGATAACCACTGACGAGATTTCAGGTCAAGAGAACAAATGCTTGTGCAATAACATGAAATTTGCAACAAGAACAATAGTTTGATCACCACTCTGCTTCCTGGCAGCTTCATAACCCCAAGCTGTTCATTGAATTTCTGATCACTTATGCACAGCACATAAATAATAAAACCAACCTAAATCAGGCTCTATTAAAAACAAACTAGATGCTGCATTAGATAATATCTATTATGTAACAAAATACAAGTCCTTTTACAACTCACTTCTCATGTTGATGATCATCTGTCAAGATTCTGAGACAATACCAGGATCACAGAGCAAGACAGTCACTTGGGAACTTAAAGTTAGAAAATRTATTTCATTGTGCTCTTCCAAAGTCAGATGCACTTTATTGTGGTTTGGAGGACTCTGATGAACAATTAAGGAAGTGAGTGCAAAGTAAAGTTTTAATTGAGTCATTCAGATAAAAGGGCACATAATGCCTCATGTTTTCTCAGAACCATCTTGCAGTCTCCAAGTGAAGAATCACCATAAGCCACGGCTCATATTCATGTTTCATGTAAGTATTCCACATCTATTTTCATGGTGAATACTTATTCCTTATGGAGGTACTCCTTTATTTCCCTTGGTTTATAGTTGAGAAACTGAAGCATAGAAGAATGAGGTAACTTGTTTTCAGTATTGTTAGAGATGCCATGACATCTTGGTTAAGAATTTTGCATCAACCTGCTGCCTCATCAGCACCCTCCTACCCACTGATTTACTCATGTGATGGAGTTACTCCATCTGTGAACACTAACCTTTGATAGTCTGATTCATACTGACTATGCTTAATAAATACTTGCTGACAAATTGCCTTTCCAAGGTGAAATCCTTTCAGGCATAAATTTCCTGTGTTGTGACCAAAGTAAATGAAACAAATTACCACTCAACAGCTCATCAAGGTCAAAATTTGTCCAAATTGGAGCTAGAATTGAATTAATCATTTATTATCCTCAATGGGAAATACCAAGACAGAGCCCAGGGTTGATCTGTAGAGAAGGGCAAATTGAGCCAGAATGACCTCTATCAGTTTCCATGCTTTGAACCATCATGTCCCTGTTACCAAAACCATCAGGGAGATATCACAATTCTGGTACATTTACGATCTGAACCATATATAAGTGCATGACTTGAGATAAAACACTGGAATAAATACACAGTCCAACATAAAACTTCTATATATAATGGTAAGTTCATCCAATTAATATCCACTAAAGACCATCTGCATTAGCTATGTTTGCATAGTTGTGATGTCCAGAAAACAACTGAAGGGAGAAATTATTTCTTTGGGCTCATAGCTTCACAGGTTTCAGCTCATGGTTGGTTGACAAAGTGTACTTGGGCAGAGTATCATGTCCATGGGAGCGTTACCAGAGTTTCTTTACTTTATTGCTGGCAGGAAGCAGAGAAAAGGAAGAAAAGAGGGAGTAGACATAGCCTGCAAAGGGAGACCCACAGTCTACTTCTTGTTTGTTAACCTTGAAATGCTTACTTTGTCATTTTAGTCTCACAAGAATAACTTGATAGTATTTGGTGTATAGATGAAGAATTTCAGAAGTGCATGTGCTTTGATTTGATTCTGCATGGCAAAAATAAACATATTTACTCACTGGTGATACTTTCTACCAACTTTTCAGCGTACTTCTTGGAGGATTGAAATTACATGTTCAGCTTAATTATTTATTTAGAGAATATTTATGTCATAATATATGATCTGACTTATAAACCTTTCAGTAACAATCTAGATGTTTTAGGTGATGGATGTGAGAAAGTATGGAGGAATCCAAACCTTGCACCATATCCCTTAATTAAGTATAATGATTGTGTATATTTGCATCACTCACATATTTACAAAAACAAATTTAAAAATTAATTCAAAAATAAGATTTTATCTGTGTTATATATGTACCTTGATTTTGCACTGATTTTTGTTCACTTTAATCTGCTGTATGACACAGGTTGGGAATACAGTATTAGCAAACTCATATACACACTTCTTCAAAATAGTACTCGAGTGAGAGACTCTAAGCAACTTCCAATAGATGCTATTCTTTCTATACCCAATATCTTTTTATTTTTTCTTGATTTTAGAGAACTCCATTTGATAAGCCTTAAGGGATAAAGCATAAATGGCTTGGACAAATCTTAGCAATCCTATTTTATTTCTCTAGGGATTGATTATGTGATGGCTAAGCTCAGTTGTCAGCTGGTAGACAGGTGAATGAAGCACACCTTTGACTGTGTCTGTGAGGAACTTTCCACAGATGTTTAACAGAGGACTGAAGACTAGCCCTGAATGTGGGATAGCAGCATCCATGTATGAGATCCCAGGATGAATGAAAAAGGGGGAAAGCATAAAGCCAGCTGAGATCCAGGATCCATCTCTCTTTGCTTCCTAACTCTGTGCACAACGTGACAAGCTACCTCAAGCTTCTGTCCCTGCCAACATGAACTGCATGCCCTCTACTCAGGAGCCCAAATAAATATTTTTTTCTCCCAATGCTTTTGTCAATTATCTTATCATATCAATGAGGAAAATGACTAACATAGAGAAATAGCAAGAAGTAGGAGGGTTGCTATGAGAAACTTCACCATATGGCTTTTGGGCCTTTGAACTAGTTTACGGGATTTTATGGAAGAGTTTGTAGCTACAGGCTAGAGGGTCCTAGAAAGATGTAGGCACAGCAGAGTGGGCCATTCTGGAAGGAGTTCAGAAGTCTAGACAGCCAAGAGAAATGCAGAAGTGGAAGCTTGTCTCAAGAGGCTTCAGAGATGATCAGGGCTCTATTGGTATATATTAACATTATATTCTCTCAGGACTACAGTGTCCTATGTCCTGAAAATGTAACTGAGGCTGAACTCAAGACAAGACAGCATCTTGTCTCTGGCATGGTTACTACACACTGCTCTGTTGGTAAAAGCACAGAAAGATAAGTAAAGAAAAGGGCAATTTGGGTTTAAATATGAAGACAAAGTGAGTGCCTGGAAAGCTGAACTACCAAAGAGATTATCATCACTATAGAGAGGCTTAGGGTAATAGGAATGATACCCAGAAAGCAAAACCACACCCACATAATAGCAAAGCCCACCCACATAACAGTGAAGACACACCCACATAATAGTAAAGCCCACCTACATAACAGCGAAGACACACCCACATAATAGTAAAGCCCACCCACATAACAGCGAAGACACACCCACATAATAGTAAAGCCCACCCACATAACAGCGAAGCCACACCCACATAATAGCAAAGCCCACCCACATAACAGCGAAGCCACACCCACATAATAGTAAAGCCCACCCACATAACAGCGAAGCCACACCCACATAATAGTAAAGCCCATCCACATAACAGCGAAGCCACACCCACATAATAGCAAAGCCCACCCACATAATAGCAAAGCCCACCCACATAATAGCAAAGCCCACCCACATAAAGCTTCTTTTAGTAAAAATACAAATTCATTTGAAAGATTAGAGACTTGACTGAGACTAAAGTGACTTAAAAAGAATCATTCCAGGGGTGCTTTTATTTTCCTTACTATCTCCTTTATTTAACTTTGGAAATTGCCATATGATGGCTTAATGTTTGCATCTGCAGCACATATTTTGTTACACACATGCATGTGCATGGTGGTACTATGGATGGATAAGTGCTGAGTCTGTAACATTATCACTGAGCTATTGAAACAACCCTGACAATGCTTTTCAATATGTTCCTTTTAAGTATATAAAATTATTAGTAAACTATAATGAGTTCATTTCTTTGCATTAAAAAAATTTCTTCTAATTCTCAGTCTCTTTCAATTTTTCACTAAAATGTCAATGAGCACACACGCAATTACTAGCTTAAAGTAACCACAGCAAAATTTATCAACATATTTCCCTTTATTATCAAATTTATAAGCTGTCTCTCTGGAGAACTGGAGGAGCAAGCCAGGTAACATTAATCTGGGATTTTTTTCTCTTAAAAATACTGAAGCAGTTCCTTCTGTTTTCAAGAAGACAGTTTGCTATCTTGAATTTCCTTCATGTTCTGCTGTTCTGCTTGCTAAGAACAATTTTGATCACGAGTCACTGCTGGAAGCTTGGCCAGAGTTCTCTGCTTTCATCACCGCAAAGGGTTGTTGTCTGAAAGATGACATGGGAAGGCTCCATCACATCATAAAGACTTACGACAACTTCCTCACCGCAGCCGGACCCTCTAATGACCGTGGTGCCGTGAGTAAATATGGGCCTTGCTAGTGCAAACAGCTTCTGCGAATGTTTAAACATCCTGTGATGAGCAGGCACCCTAATTATTTTCTAAAAATATCTAGCAACCAACCTGAGATGTGACTAGTACATGTCCCTAATCCACAAAGTTGTAATGCTAAATTCCCACTTCTCATGTCTCACAAGATCTCTGAGGCTCCTTACAAAGCAAAAATCCCAAACCTGACCTTTCAAAAAGAAATAGTTTCAAATAAATTTCAGCTGTATGCATAATGCCAAAAATAAAGAACTGAACAAGACTAGAAAACCGCATTATAGAAATTCATAAGAAAAGGAATGGAATTTAAAATAAAATCTAAATGTGTGCATGTGTGTGCATGGCTCCAGCAGCCTGTCACTTACCCGTCAGAGAAACCATTCTTAAACTTACTTGTATATGGAGTTCATGGAAGTGAACTAACAGATTACAAATTCCAAGGACAGCTGGGGAGATGGCTCAGCAGTTATGAGTACTGACTGCTCTTCTAGAGGTCCTGAGTTCAGTTCCTGACAATCACATGGTGGCTCACAAATTCCATGAAAGCCATCTCTCTTTCTGGTACCTAGAAATTACCCTTACATTTCCTATTCTCCTCAAGTGAGCAGAGTGAACAAATCTGCATTTATACAGCAGACTTTCTCCAGAAATCATGCCAGCAATAATTTTGGCAGGATGGGGGGTATTTGATTGATTTCAGTTTGAGACCCCAATGTTTTGATGAAGATGAATATCCTTTCCTTTCTCCTCTTTGAAAGAGGCGCAGGACTGAAACCTGTAGACACTCTGACAAATGTTCACTAACTGATGTACCCCAACAGGTTTCTGGGCAGTGATGAACTAACAGCCTTCCAAACTGGGGCATTCCAGGAATATTTGTAAAGGTGGAGTAGGGAGGGTTAACAGTGGAAGGCTGGATTGAATGTGTTTTTCTAGATTTACCAATTTATGTTCATGTTCTACTTAGACACTTGAAAGGAAGGAATTGCTGCCATTATTAGTAAAATACTGTTATTGCAGTTATTTAATTCCCCACCAGTCAGACCTGTAAGCTAAAATATTTATAGGCGAAATCATTTACTTTCAATATGGAAAGTGAGAAGTTTAGTTGGCCTAAGGTTGATCATAAGCTGATCGTTGTAGCAATGTATCATTGGATGATTACAGGGTAGCTATCCATGTCATTATGGATACACTCTGAACAACTTCATATTCATTTATGAAAATACAGCCGGCAATGATGGCTTGAACTGGCAACCCTAGCACTTAAGAGGCTAAAGTAGGAGGATTTCCATTAGTTAAAGGCCAGTCTGGGCCACACAGCAGCAAGATTTTGTCTCAAAGAAAGAAATCACTACAAGGGAAATCTAGCCTAGTTTTCACAAATCGAACTCCCACAGGTAAGAAAATAAAATATTCTTAACATTTTTCAATTTCAATTGATTATTTTTGTTCTTTAGAGGTCTTTACAAATTTGCAATAGCTTTTACTTAATTATTGTACATGTGTGTATGAGTATGTATACATGTGTGTGTGTTGCACACCTGCCACTACTTGCTTATGAAAGTCAGAAGATCATATCACCATTACTATTCTTGTTTTTTTTGTTTTTTGTTTTTTTTTTTTTTTTTGAGATAGTGTCCTGGCTAACACGGAATTCACTTTATTGGTTATTTTTTCTTGTTTTTTTTTTGAGACAGGGTTTCTCTGTGTAGTCCTGGCTGTCCTGGAACTCACTCTGTAGACCAGGCTGGCCTCGAACTCAGAAATCCGCCTGCCTCTGCCTCCCAAGTGCTGGGATTACAGGCGTGTGCCACCACGCCCGGGTCACTATTCTTGTTTTTTAAAATTCTTACTATGTATCCAAGGTTGCCCTGTTACTAACTGCATAGCCAGCCGAGCCTGCACTAAAATTTGCAATTTTTCCTAGGCTCCCCTGTACTGGGACTACAGTACTATGCCATTGTGCCTGTCATCACATTTATTTCTAAAAGCTTTCATAATCTCCTTACTATACATAGATCTATAATCTGCATATAACTCATATTTGGACCTCATGTGAATGTTTAATTAACTGAGAACAAGCTTTGAAATTGTGCCCTTGTCTAGTGTACAAGTAGGTCAAATTCATCATAAATCAAGTGTCTAAATGCCCATAGGTTTTCTGCAGAATTCTATGTCCAATCTGTTTGATCAAATGACATAATTTTTATGCCACTACAGCACTATGTGAATCTTGTGAATGGGATATTAGTATGTCTCTACATCATTTATAAGTTGCCTTTATGTGAGTTTCCCTACTAGATACCACAGGCTAACAAAAGTCCAGAAATGAGTTACCTCTTTTGGACTTGTTTGCTACTCAAGTCTGATAGACAAGCAAACACTTCAGGTTTTCTGCACTCCAGCATTTGACAGAAAGACCTTATTGCTAAAGACACCCCATACTTGAGTCCCAGGGCATAGGGAAATCAAGCTAACACTGACCTAGAGGCTGAGTCCCTACTGGCTAACTTTAATAATTGTGTAAGGTTCCATGCATGCTGCCAGAGAAGAAAGTCATCAATGGTAAGTACCGGTGACCTCTGTAAGATACGGTGATGAGTGGACTGGCAAGACATACAACAGCGGTACAAACATCAAAAGGGTATAATTACTTTCTGATTGAATTTAAGTCCCACTCCATCAGTTGAAACCCATATTGGAACTACTATTGGACCAAGAACTTGCAATTTCATTGGTTCTAGCTCTAAAGAGAAAATAGACTTCTTTTATTCTGATAAATGACCATAGTATTTAACCAACTCCTAATGACTTGGATTAATACATCTCTTTAACCATTATCAGAGAAACTTCTATATATCTATAGGTGGTGATTAACACAGAGTGTTATCTATATATCTATAGGTGGTGATTAACACAAATGGCAGAGGTTTGGAGAACAAGAGACTGTAGAATGCTAAGCCATGAATGGGGGATCTATATTACACCCCTCCTCCTAAACTCAAGGATCGCTGGGGAAGATGCAGAAAAAGAATGTAAGAGCCAGAGGCAGTGATGACTTCTGAACACTGAGAAGCAGCTGTAAACGTTTACTCAGAGCAGCTGTATCAGCACCCAAAAGGCACATGCAAACGCAAGCCAGACTAAATCCCAGCACAGAGAGCCAGATGGGCAGCAAGACCTGCTGCTGCAAGCCCATGCTCAGTGGCAGAAGAATCTAGAATTTAATGTGCAAGGAATGTGTCAGCAGAAAAGAACAAACAAACAAAAAACAAAAGCCAAACAAAGCAAAAAGTCTATCATGCTCATCAAGAAGAGCAGAGTTCAATGGCCAAGAACAGCTGAGACACTGGTCCAATCTGGAAAACCTTCCACACAGCCATAGCTTGCATCTGAGCATGTTGGAGCTGAATGGAAAGAAATCAAGATCAATAAAATCCTATACCAATATTTGTTTGCTTCTTGTTAATGAGCCCTCAGACAAAACATCACTAAAGAGTTCACAGTAGACAATGACTAAGCACAGGCTGTGTGGTCAAGGCAAGCCCTTAAATAAACATAACCTTCCAGTTTTTGGGAAAGCAGAGGAGGATCATGGCTGGGATCATGGGCTATCAGTGAGGAGAAAAAAGGAAGGAAGAGAAATGCAGAGCACCTGTGGGTTTTAGAGAACACCAGAGAATAGAGGTGCTGTCAAGAGAGAGTTGATCTGAAAACTGCAGAGGCCCAGGAGACTCCTGGAGAGTTGTACTCTCAAGAGAGTCTGATTTCCCTTGTTCTTCCAGCTCCTACCTCACTTCTAGGTATTTTCTCAAACAAGCTTATGTTCCTGTATTTATCTAAATGCTTTGTAGTATTGTCCATGTCTTAAAAATAAGGCTGAATCTCATGTTAATTTTCTTGGTTTCCTTTGAATGTTTGTTATGCAGTAAAGTGTTTTATCCTTTTATCTGTTTTTAGGATTCACAAAAAAATACAATTAAAGATAGTAAACTATTGATATAAACGATATATAATTGTTATGCATGCATTTATTTAACCAACATCATTTGGATCAATTCTATGCTAGTGATTTTGCTAGATGCGCAGCATATAGTGGTATGTAATTAAAACATTGTGCTGAATATGATCAAATACTGTAAGGGGAGAAAGAAGAGAAAAAGATCATTTGGCATTATTAGTCTGTGTTCTTTATAATATTTTTTTCTTTTTTTTTATTGGATATATTCTTTATTTACATTTCATTTCCCTTTTTCCTGGTTTCCCCG
>BDUI01008668.1:18932-31251 GCA_002335545.1 Apodemus speciosus
ACACACACACACACACACACACACAGTAAAGATCTCTTAATTAAAAAAAAAGTCAGGATGTGATCACTCCTATCTACCTATTTCCATGCATGTGAATGGTATAAACATGTTTGTTAAGGCTATGCTGTCATACCATACATTAGACACACTGATATTTAAGAAAATTTTGAGAGAGGGCCTGTCTCCCCAGTGCTGAGGTTAAAGGTATAGACTACCAGGTCTGGCCCACACTAACAGTTGTATACTAAAGCTTACAGATGAATGGTGGGGCCTGGAGGTCCCTGAAACTGTCCCTTCGACGGTGTGAGCAATGCACATTCCRTCCTCATCATCAAGGGGTGACACGATGACAGCCTAAAGGAGCAGCCTATAGCACACACAGTGCTCAGCTGTGTCTGCRGCTAGCAGACTAGCCAGGCTCCACAGGGCTAGGCTCCAGGCCACTGGCCAGCTTCAGTCTTCCTGTACCAGGGCCTGGAAGCAGTGGGAGATGTCAATCTGACTTAGCTGAGACCCTGCATGGCCCATGTGACATATGCCAGCATCCTTAGGCCTCAGCCATTCTGGGATGGATCATTTTGAAAAAAAATTTTTTTTAAACACTGGGACTTTACAAAGAAGGCCAGTGGCATCTGCTAGGTGTCATCCAGTAAAATGGTTCATGGTCAGAGCAAGTGTATGAATTAGTGTACACAGGCAAGTGTCTTATTTCTAGATTATTTATCGTCATGAACTTTTTATCTGAAAGTAACAGAAACAAGAACCCCAACTGAACACTCCTCTCCCTGTATGCGTCTGATGCTTCACAGAGCCTCCTGGGCAAGCCTACCAGGTTCTCCAATTCTCCCTGACTAGACAGTCAGCGGGTTTTCTTTACATCACACTAAGATGTAAGACCCCAGCCTGTCCTCTGAATTCAAGCCCACTGACATGTTTCGGATGAGGAGAGAAGAGGACATTCAGCTTGCTGAGAGAGAACACAGACAGCACACAAACTTAGTGTGGGTGGAACCCGCTGCAGCACAGCAACCACAGCCTGTGAACCAAACACAACTGTTTCTCTTGCTTCAGCTCATAGGTAGAGCAGAGCACCTCTGGGAAGAGCCCAGAATTGTGTTTGAATCATGCTATCACACCAAGGAGGCAGATGGAATGGACTCAATCAGAGTTTTCTCTGCCTGCTATAAATGCCTAGGGTTCCTCAGGAGTCAAACTTCAGGAAGGACGCAATGATTTGTTCCACAACAGAGGCTGAGATTACATTGAGAAACAGCAACTATCAGAACAACTTACCGTGTTCGCAATATTTCCCTTAGTTTCCAATATGGAAATCAAGTCAGGGGATAGAACAGACACACACACACACACACACACACACACACACACACACACACACACACACACACACGCCAAGCCCTAATTCTACCCCATTAGTATCTGACATTTCCACGGCTGCAATTCTGAATTCAGACAAGCTATCCATCCCCGAAGAGGATCTGCCATGTTACTATAAMGTACCCTTTCTTCTTGCTGCTGTAGTTCACAGAAGCCATGAAAGAAGGTGAATTTCCTTCACATATTCAACAGCCTAGTAGGCMAAGCAAAACAAAACAAAAAACAAAAACAAAAAAAACAAACAAACATTTTTTTTAAACTGAGAAGCCAGGTGTGGTGGTATACGCCATTAATCATAGCAGGCAGATCTCTGTGAAATTTGAGGCCAGCCTGATCTACAGAGTGAGTTCCAGGATAGTCAGAGCTACCTAGTAGAGAGACCCTGCCCCCCTCCCCCCAAAATGACAGTAAGTTCATATTTTCAGTATGCACAAACAGTTTTGGGAAGTGACTGGGGAGATGGCCCAGTTGTTTAAGTGTCCCCAACACCCATGGAAAAAACACAAAAGCCAGGCATAGGGGTATGTTCCTTCTGCATGGAGGTGGAGACAGCATATCCATGGAGCACACCGGACAGGCTACCTGGCTGAACTGATGGGCTCTGGGTTCAGTGAGAGGTTCTGTTTCCAAAAATAAAAATAGGATGAAGAGTGACTGAGGAAGAAGACAGGACATTGGCCTCTGTCCCCTCTCCATGCATGCACACCTGCAGACACAGAGGCACACGTACAGCACATAGACACACACACTCGAGGAACATGTGATAAATACATGCATACGTACTCAATATATTCTCGCTTATTCTCATTGGTTACCATTATTTCTGACCCATTGGGCTTCAGATCCACTTGGTATGTCTGTGATTAGAGGAAAAAAACAAAACACAGTCAATAACATGAAGTTCTTTGGATTATTATTAACATCGTACTATAAAAAAAGAAATGAAGTTCATTTAAAAATATTTCCCAGCAATGAGCTCTGTGTACGGGAAGGTATCCAATGAACCCTTTTAACGGTTCCAACACCCTATGCATTTAAAGATGTTACCATTAGAGGCAGAATATTTTACAGTTATTTATGAGTTTTAATTATTCTTCATATATTAGTAACAATGGAGAAAAGCAACATTTTCATGTGGTATTCATTTATAGAAAAAAAAAGTAATTATGAGCTGGGCAATGGTAGCTCACGCCTGTAATCCCAGCACTCGGGAGGCAGAGGCAGGTGGATTTCTGACTTGGAGTATGGTCTGGTCTACAGAGGGAGCTTCCAGGACATCCAGGGCTACACAGACAAACCCTATCTTGAAAAAACAAAACAAAACAAAACAAAAATCCCAAACAAACAAAACAAAATAACCCATTAAAAAAAACCAATCAACCAAATAACCCTAAAAATCTTAATCACGTTCAAGGTGAAAAAAAAAAAAAAAAAAAACACCACCAGATAATATCCATCAAGACCACAGAGATCCAAATTCCAATCAACCATCATCCCAGAGATGCAAATTCTAGAATGCTGTTACAAGAAATTAAGTTACACGAAGAAGTATGCATGGAATCAAGAGGCAAAAATATAGGAACTTAAACAAAACAAACAAAACTCAACTAATAAATCATCATCATCATCAACAACAACAACAAAAACCAAGTAGAAAGCAAGGACAGAAAGACACAGAGATCATTTGCTAGTTTTATTAGAGGTCAGAGGTCAACTCTCCTCCTACTGTGTGGATCTCTAGATCTATATCCATTTTCTCCTTTGGGTAACAGTTTCTCAGAAATTATGTCAAATAAAAAAAATAACACATGTAGCAGTCACGCCCATATGTTTTTCATATTATAGTTGATGCAACATACCAGGATTGTCAGTTTATATAGTAAATATCAAAACAGACTATGTAACCAAGCAGACTGTGCCACCAAAAGGGCAAAMATGAAATATGCAGAGCATCTACAAGATGACATTTGTTGTAGTCATTAAAACAGCACAGAATATTTACCGATGGGGGAAGGCTTTTATAGTGCATCTAATTCCACTTCCATAAACAAACACAAGCAAACCTGTGGGCTTGCACAGACGAATTCAGGAAGATATAAGTRAAGATTTTCACTGTGATTTTTCTTGAAGTGGTGGAATTGTGAGAGACATATTTTTTTGTATGCTTTTATTATACTGGCTCTACTTTTTATTATGAATCAATTAAACGGGTAGAATTGTTTTTGAAAGAAAGACAGAGACTATTCACGTTAAAAAATGAGACTGTGGCAATAAGGTGGGACATGGGTGGCTCTGCCGACCGGGTCCTCTGTCAGGTGGCCGAGAGCACACATGCACACACAGCAAGCATAGGAAAGTATTTCACTGTCCCCTCCTTGAGTCTCTGGACCCCAGCAGCAGTTTCTTAGTTAATGGGGGCAYTGGCACCCCCTTCCCATCTCACTTGTGCTACTGGTCCCCAGGATGATGTTCTGAGCGCTTCCAGGGTCCCATTACAGCGCAAACTCTAACTGGGCAGTGAGACACAGTGACTCCACGCCCAGAGGCCTGTTCCTGTTACCTAGGGAACGGTACCTCGTGTGGGGGCCACGGGGCTGATCTTGAGTCAGAATGAGCTGCAGAGGTCACTATGCAGAGGGGCGGTAGAGGTGAAACACAGGTATTATCCTGCTGAGGTCTACAGTTAAGTAGACTCCACTACGTTTGGGCGTGCACTGGATGCCAGGCACTCTCTTTGCTCAGGAGGCATGCAGTAGGCATATGTATTATGTGCAGGGCATGGAAGACGCCAAGACAAGGCCGTTCAAGTCGCTTATGGTACACAGACAGCCCATGACAAGGAGGAGGGTAGGAAAGGGGATAAGACAGAGAGATGCACGGGTCTGGAGAGGGCRCACGGTACTGGCAATACCATGATGTTAAGACACACATATGGACATGCTAAGAGGGTCGTTACATGTAAAACCGAGGGGAGGGCGTGTCAGATGACAAGGTGAGGACTGGGTAGTGTGAGACTATAAGGAGTCACAACCTTTACAAGCTGTAAGGACACCGAAGGTGACAGGAAGCTCGTGTGCATTTCAGGAACATCATGGATGGGAAACACTAGCGGGGCTGTGGAGAGAGGCTTGGGACAAGGAACGAGACAGGAAATGGAAAGGATGGCTGAGAGCTGTCGGAACGCCAGAGCTATAAAGCAAGGCTAGTAAAGACCAGAGAAGGGAGCAGGGAGGAGAAACCACAGAGGTGTGAGTCACTAGGACACACCAGAAACTGGCACCTCAAAAATCACACCTTCCCTTCACCACTGAGGAGAGGGAACTATGGAGACAGAGGAAGCTGCAGCACTAGGAGCCCAGGCTCCTCAGGAGCAGTAAGGAGGTGGCTGAGCAGAGCACAATTGGAGAAGATGTGGGCCACAGACGTGGGACAGAGGTGGGGCTGCAAATGGGACGAGGTCGTGTGCCCAGAGTGGGTGGGGCTAGAAAGGAGCAGGCAGAGGCTCAGTAACAACTTACAACCCTGTAAGCAGAGCCACAAGGGAAAGCATGGATGCCCAGTGCCTCCAGGCCCTTTCCAGAGGGAGTGCTGAGAATCAGAGGAGCCAGGCAGGACTGGAGGAGCCAGGAATGCCCTGCTGCTCAGAGGTGGAGGGCTAAGACAAGCCTTCTCCCTGCCCTGTGACAAGGTCCCTAGTCACAGAAACAGTAGGTGCTGTCTGTGGGGTTCCTAGGCAGGAAGCATCAACACAGGGTGTGACAAGGGCTGGGGTGACGAGTGAGGTGTAACATAAAGTCACAAGGTTCCTTCTCTCTGGGGCCTGACACTGTTCTATGAACCCCCCCAACACTGGGAAGGACAATAGAGTCCTCCGGGTCTTCCCACTGCCAGCGCTTAGGGCCGGATTCCTGCTCCAACACACGGAATGTGGGGGAAAATGTGGCTTGGATATTTACACGATCACGTCCTCAATCTGCAACCCCCACACCCCAGTTTCACTCACTGCTTCCCACTTCACTGCATCAGCATTCCTCCCACCCTCTGGGACCCTCTAACCTGGGAGGCCAGGATGTAGTGGGCTGGCCTGATGCTGCTTGTATGCTAATGCTAATACTGGGTCCCCAAAACTGGTTGTCCCAGAGAGGAGAGACTCTAAATGACCCTCCCCCTAAGTTATTTCTGATTGGTAAATAAAGATGCTAACAGCCAATAGCTGGGCAGAAGAGACATAGGTGGAGTTTAGGTTTCATGGGCTTGGGGTTAGAGAGTGCAGGAGGAAGAAAGAGAAGCCACCACAAAGCTTTTGTGAGGTGAGCCACAAAAGCGTGGCCCTGTGGGCTGGCCAATCGGAGTTAAGAGCAGCCCAGATGAAACACAGTAATAACTCGGGGTAATCGATAGGAGAGTAGATTCTAATAGCACAGAGGGTAGATATCAGCCCAGCTCTTGTGCTATTTAAGGCTTATTGTAAAATATAAAGGTTGTGTGCGTCTTTTATCCAGGAACTAAAGGGTCAAAGGCAGGGTAAAAACCCCAGGTTGGGATTAAATAATTTCTACAACACCAGGGAACTGAATTCCTGACTTTACCTCTCAGTCTGAGCCACAAACACCTGTCTCGGTGGTGGACACACACTGGATCCTCCCTCAAGTCATGCAGATCCAGTCAGTTTCCACATGGTGGTCCTACTATGAACTCTCCTCAGTTCATCCCAAAGCTGTGTAGAGACTGGAATCATCTCTGGGCTTTGGTGTAGATGTGCACCACTTTGAAGATACCTCCTAAAAATTATTGGCACTCGGGGACAACTAACCCCAAGTTTGTGTATTTAAGATGAACACAGTCTTGGATCCTGACAATAATGACAAAGAACCCGGCCAGGTGACTTCAACTCTGGAAGTCACTGAGTTGAGTCCATACTGGCTGGTGATATAGGGAAGAAGAACAAAAGAAAACAAAACAACCCTGAGCGTGTAAGAGCCACAGCATCACAACAACAGAGCCGTGGGGGAAAAGGTCTCGCTCGGTGTCCGGGCTCATCACCGGTACCTGACCACATGTGGACTCTGCCAAAGCCAACAACCACACGCTTTCTGAAGAACCTCCACTCCAGATGCAAAGTTAAAAATGCCTGGCTGTCTTTTAGAACTTGGGGTGCTGGCGGAGACCCCAGCAGCCTTTAGGATTTACTAGCTTTGCAGGGAAACAGGAAACCCTGTGATAGGGAACCTGGGTTCCTGGCATGTCAGTCAAGTGCTGTTCACAGTACTGCTAACAGTTAGCTGAAAGTCTGTGTGGCTGTTTCTAACTGTCTAGTCATGCCATGCTATAGCCCACAGCAAGGGAAACACGAGCCACAGGAGCCGGACCCACATACCTGCCCAAAGTTCTCTTCGTCTATGCAGAACATGAGGTCAAGTTCCGTGGGGTCGTTTTCTAAGATCCACTTCAAAGAGTTGTAGTACTCGCTGTCCTATAGGAACGACACAGAGAAGGAAATGTGAGCATTCGTGTTCAAAGCACAAACCTGTCTGGCTCCTTTCTGAGTAAACGCATTCTAATAGGGCTAGTGAATTGGCTCAGCAGTTAAGAGAACTGACTGCTTTTCCGAAGGTCCTGAGTTCAAATCCCAGCAACCACAGGGTGGCTCACACCATCCATAATGAGATCTGACACCCTCTTCTGGTGTGTCTAAAGACAGCAACAGTATACTTACATATAATAATAAATAGATCTTTAAAAACCCTCGTTCTAATGTAATTCCATGCACAGCGCCCAAGGGTGACATTACTCACCAGCATCAGGGAGCAAGCCCACTCTACCAAAACCACTTCCTGCTTATTTACTTAAAGATGATTTTGAGTCTATGTATTTGCATGTGTTCAGGTCAGAGCCTCAGGAGTTGGTGTTATGGACAGCTGGCTGCTGGCCACACTAGGAACCTAATTCCAGTCCTCTGTAAGAGCAGCGTGCACTCTTAACCAGTGAGTCATCTCTCTAGCCCCACCTTCCCACTAATGTAAAACAAGACCTGTGACTTCCCGTTCTCTACGTCTAAGGCCACCTGCTTGGGAGGGGCGTTAGAACAGCTAGACAGTTCGGAGGTCCTGTTTGGGAGCCCCGCAGTGATCTCCAACATCTCTTCCTGACTCGGCATGCAGGAGCTGGGATTACAGCCTGGCTACGTCGTTTGTGGCCACAGCCTGCCTGTCTCGGTCCACACAGAACTTAACCCACTGACTTCCTGTCTTCTCAGAGTGAGAATATCAGAGACCAGGCAGGACAGTGTTCTAACTAAACACCACACATTCTTGGGTTCTGTCCTTTCCTGTTTATTCAGCATTCTTGGCCCACTAATTTAAGGAAAAAAGCAGAGCTGTGTTTTAGAAAATAGTAGCGGTGAGGCGATCAGGTCCCTTCTGCTCATGCCCAAAGTCTCTGTTGTTAGCAACATGGCAGGCTCAAAGGAGGCAGAAAACTATATGTACCTCACATTTAAAACACCAATGCTCTTCTGGGAGAGCAGAGATGGCCCAGCATTAAGAATGGGCACCGCTCTTTGGGGGATCCCCGGCACCCACACTAGGTAGCTCACAGGCACCTGTAACTCCAGCTCCAGAACTCTGATGCCTCTGGCCTGTATGGGCACTGGCACTCAGTTGTATGCACCACTCCCATAGTACATATTAATTAAAATAACAAGACAATAACAAATTCCGCCAAACACTAGTGGCCAATAGGAACCACAGACCCAGGCGTTAAGAACAATTTCCAGAGCGGCACAGTGTTGAACACCTAGAGTCCCAACACTGCAGTAGAGGCTGGAGGATTGCAAGCTAGACCATGTACCACCACAGTGATCATCCTTTCCTTTCTCAACCCTTCCCCTCCCATCCTTCACTGGGGGTTGGGGGGGGGGACGGGACACAGAAGCAATCTCTGTGCTCCTAGCCTCCTCAGGATAGTACAGCAGAAGCACAAAGCATTGACAAAGGGAAGGCTCGAAGGGAAACTGAGCAGAGCTGAGACTACTGACACCAGCCAGTCTGCAGAGGTCACAGAGGCCCAGAATACAACAGTCACCCCCCCCCCCCCGCCGTGATGATGAGCAGAAGCACGGGGTGGACTCTGGCTGGCATCACCGGCATCACTCTCATTTGCAGCTCTGCCCAAGACACACATGGTCCATGTGCCAGCGAGGCTGAGGGATGCATGGCTTTCAAACCACATGAAAACAGAGCTGGAAGTTCTTTCATGAGGACAAAAATGCACCTAGTGCATGCAGGCCAGTGTGCACGTGCACGCTCATGTATACACACACACACACACACACACACATACACACACGCAAATACACATACATACACATATATCCATACACTCACATACAAATACACATATATATACATATATACATACACTCACACACACGCACACATACACTCTAGAATATACAGTATACATAGAGAAAGCCAGACATGTGGTTTTTTTTTAGAAAATCGTTCCTGTCCAAGAACAGTGGGTCCAGATAAGCCGTCGGTTCTGCACCCTGTGAGCACCAGTCTGTCTAAGCACTCACGCCCCGCACTCCCATTCTGCAGCTGTCACTAATTCCTGTGTCGAGACGACCATGTCTAGACGACTATTGTTTTGGCCTCGCCTCCACCACTTCTGTGAAGGCATAAAACAGAAGGTGGAGTCTTGTCGTCACGTTTCAGATGGAGAACAAGGCTACAGAGAGCTTCGGATCTCCCTCGGGTTGAATCTGCTCATCAAGTCTCGGCTGGTTAGGCAGTGGGACCTGAGACTTAGGTGTACCTACCTTAAGTACCATGTCTTTTTTCAGAAACCAACCATGATTTGCTAATTATAGAAATCAGGGAGGCTTTCCATTAACTTTGAGGCAAGTGATTCCTCCTTCTTGCTCATGCGGAGTGACTGTACCTATGACAGCGGCTGTGACTGCAAACCTAGGCTGAGGACGACCTGAGCCGGCTACGGGACGGGACGGGACGGGACGTGCTGCTTTTACTCACCACAGACTCCATGTCGTTCAGAGTTATCTGTTTCCCCAGCATCATCTTGTAGAACGGTCGGATGAAGAACCCTGAAATACGGCAAAAACGTGGTTAAGTTTTAAGGCCTCGACACTCCTATGCATCTGCAAACGAAATCAAAGAATGAACTGCTTTCCGTATAAAGGGGAGGTCCTGGCTGAATGACCACAGACCTTTTGCAGAAACCCCTGAGCGAGTGAGGAGGGAGCAGAGCTTAGTTTTTGCCGTTAACCTGCGATAATCTAGGATCACCGAAAGAAGGTCTCAATGAAGAGTTACCTCCATTCAGTCTAGGTTGGGGGCTTAGCTGTGACTGTCTCGACTGTAGGAAGATCTAGCGCATGGCTGGAGGCACCATTCCCTAGAAAGGCACCCTGATGATGCTAAGGAAGAAGAATGTGCTTCTTTTCTCTATGCTCTTACCTGGGCACATAGCATGACCAGCTGCTTGGGTTCCTGCCTTGACTTCTCTGAGTGATGAGAAGTAACTTGGAACTCTAATCTGAATAAACCCCTTTCTCCCCAAGTTGCTTTTTGTAAGGATATTTTATCCTAACAGAAATAGGACGGAGGCAGAGGCTCTAGGAAGCAATGGAGTGTAGGGAGAAGGGGACCTGTACTAAGAGATGATTTAACAGCAGACGCAAATGGTTTCCAGGTGGTAACAACCAAGGCCTGGGCTAAGCCAGAGCCTGAGATAACAAGGCTTAGAGGAAAAACCTGTGTTGGCAGAGGCAGAGGGCCATTATGCAAGTACAGGGTCTCAGGGAGGCTGGGCCAGAGAGAGGACTTCTCCCAGGGCAGTGCTGGGTCAACGGAGCCAGCCAAGCTCTGCATGCATTCCAGTGCCAGTCCCCGGACACTGGTGTTGACAGCGGCCCCTGTGCAGGCTTGTGCAATTGTCCGCAAGGGCTGCCAAAGGCACAGGGAAGGGCGGAGAAGACTCCCCTACCCGGGAGATGCCTTTTTGGAAGCCCATCTACAGGAAGGCGGCGCAGCGCCTTTGCCTCCAGATGTCGGGGCCCAGGGCCCTGCAGCACAGGGCGTCTTCTTTTTGGCTTAATGTAGTCCCCGGGCCACAGATGGCACACTTCAGTGTCTCGTGAGGCGAAGGCATGAAGCTGGCCATGGGAGCTTCCAACAGGGCATTCATATGCTGAGGCACTGTAGACCTTCGGATTCCTGACGTGTGTTCTTGTTTGTGGGAACCACCTCAGTCATCTCGGGTCCCCATCCACCCTCGCCTCTCTCCATTTTCCCCACTGCAGGGCAGAGTGCTGGCTAGTCCAGGTTCCCCTGACATGAACCTGGCTTCTGATGCTTCCAGGACGCACAGCCCAAGGTAGAGTGAGTGTTCTGTGCCTCCTCTTGCCAGACCAGGGAAACTGACCAATGGGCCCCGGCCATGTGCCCTTTCCCCCTTCTTATGCTCTTTCCTTTTCTCCATTAAATATGAGGCCAGGACCATATTTTCCACATATCTATATTCCCCGACTGCAACCAACAGTGTCTTCTTGCTTGGAGGAATGTAAATGAGCTGACCTTCTCAGAAKGTAGCAGGGGGTTGACAGACAGACATAGGCAAAGGAGGGACCTGAAGTAAAACCTGAGCTGCATCACACAATGGACAGAATCAGAAAGAAGTGCCTGCTGTATACAGATACAGAGTCAACAGAGTCAGAAAGAAGTGCTTGCTGTATACATGCACACAAGGGACAAGGGTCAGGAAAAAAAAGCCCACTGTGTATTCATGGACAGAAAGAAGAGCTTACTGTATACACACATGAACAGAAAGTCAGAAGCAAGCACCAACTGCACACACACACACTTGAACAGTGAACCAAAAAGGAGCATGCTCCTTATGTGTCCAGGGACAGATAAAGTCAGAAGCAGTGTCCACCATCCCCTTGCCAAATAAAATATTGAAAACAGAGAATCACAATTAGCTAGCCATTAGTAGTACAAATATGTTGAAAGAAAAGTTTGGAGGGTCCATCAATTATTTACTGGAGCAGCTCAAACTCTGTAAGGGCAATTAGCCAAATTCCCTTGCAATACCCCTCTCTACCATAACTGAAATGTTCTCCCCATCCATTTTACACCCACGTTTAAAATTTTTTTCTAACGATTTCTTTGCTCAGTGATGATTTCTGTGTCATTCTCTCATAGAATGGCAGTGGTTTTGAAACCGTCAAGTCTACTAGTGGCTTTGGTCCACTCAGGGGGAGGTTTGAGTCCTCAATTCTCATGCCCTGGAGTTCTGCATTTCCTCTCTAAAAGGACACGCTAATTTGTTTTGTCTTCTTCAGAAGACAGTCTAGGGTTGAGGCCTTAGCTGGGTGATAGTGTTACTTTGAAATCATTAAAAACTGATTTGGGGGAAAATGGAGCAGTAGCAGGCTGCTGACGGGAAAGATCATTTTAATTAACTTCACCATCAAAGTTTCCATCTGTCACTGGATCTAGCTCTCACCAGAGGAAAGGTGTCCTGAACCAGCCACGGAACAACTTATTTTTCATCCTGGCAGTTATAAATACGAGCATAGACAGATGTGTTGTYCTCAGTGCCCAAGGCAACATTAGAAGACTATTGTTAGGGGAGAAACAGCATACTGTGAGCTGGGATGCTGAGTGGGGAGGAGTTCAATCTCCAAGGAAAATCAGCTACAGAAAACCCGCGACGCCTTTACTTACTATCTACATGTGGGCTCAGACGCTGGATTGCAGAGAGCCACAAACGGAACCGCCTTGCTTTTATTACGACAAGAGTTTGGAGTAAAGCTGGGCGGTGGTGGAGCACGCCTGTAATCCCAGCACTTGGGAGGCAGAGGCAGGCGGATTTCTGAGTTCGAGGCCAGCCTGGTCTA
>BDUI01008668.1:31326-54487 GCA_002335545.1 Apodemus speciosus
TCTAAGAGTTTCCCATGAAACACCGCCAGGCCAGCAACTCTTCCGATGAAAGTGAAATAGGACAAATGGTCTTCATTACAGAGGCCTGAGTTGGGATTGATCTGAAGTGTGTAGTTGTCCCTTTGGGGAGGAAAAGAGCAAAGTCCAGTCACACTTAAATGAAAGAAATCCAAGAGGCTGAAACTCCCCTTTGCCACCAATTGCTTCATTTTACAGTGCGCGGGCAACCTTGGGGGTACTTTGTAGCTACCAATATGAACTAGGAGATGCAATCCATCGGTCAGCCACACCTTTCTGTAATCGACAGTTACAGTTACTGGAGCAGGTAAGCTATGGAAACTGCTGACTGTCAGCTAATTTTTATCCACAGAGATGTCAGTTTTAGGGATGACTGCTCAGCCATGAAGCACTAGTCTTGCAAACCTGCGGCTTTCAGTTTAGTCCCCAGAAGGCCATTTTTAAAAGCTGAGTGTGAGAGCTCACACTTGTAATTCCAGGGCTCAGGAAGCTGAAACAGATAGATCCCGGAGGCTTTCTGGCAAATTCCAGGCCAGTGAGAAACTGTCTTAAAAATAAGGTAAGGATGCCTGTGGTTGTCCTCTGGCCCTCGTACGTACATATATGCAAATGCATTTGCACTTACAAACACACATGCACATACATTCAGACACATATACAATGTCAATTTCAAGTGGGTCAACCAGACACCTAAAGAAGGGAACCCTCACAGTGGCAAAGGGTGTGCAGATATCCTGGAGCACACAAGCTCTGTAGATGGTTTCTGTGATCAAAAGTTAATTTCTCTGAGAGGCTTTTGATCTTGGAATTTTCCCTAAAGGTCCAACTCTTGGTTTACCTGATCTCAAGAGCCCTGGGGAAAGCCCTGTGTCCACAATGCAACCCCCAGGGCACAGTCAGTGGTCCCCGTTGGTCTTACAATCATGATGACAAGGGGCTTTCAACTAGGCAGCACAGAGTGATTTTAGGAGGTATCTAGGAGATGAAGGGAGAGGTCAGGACCTTGGCTCCTACTCTTTCTACCTCTGTGGTATTGTGAGAGGACTCTCTCAGAAGCCTCACTAAGAACCTCAACTAATCAAGGCACTTTGTGGCTAGATCAACTGAAGACTGTCCTGAGACAGTYTTCTAAATGGGCTGTAAGATACAGGCACCAGCAGGAAGATGCAGAAGAAGCCACACTCTGGAGGAATGCTAAATAAATGTCTCTTTTGCCAAGATCAACTATTCTATTGAGAGTTCAAGATTGGCCTCAAGCTCTCAAGCATTCTCAGCCTGGAGACAACAGGAGTCAAGTGTATGCTGAGAAAACAATTCAAACTGCCTCAGTTCCCATGCCAGGCAATGATGAGTCCCCATGTAAGGCAAAGCCTTCTTCTTCTACTATGGGATCAGGGCCTTTGTATCCCAAGTTTGGTTCTTCAAAATCCTCATGACTTGCCTTTTAAGTAGTGTGACTTCAGAAATGATTCTTGTTCATATGCCCCTGAATTCTGGCACTAATAAACCTTTCTCTTATATGAGAATGGCACTATAGTGAAAACTGCCTTGCTCCCTCCATAATTACCTAATATAATTCCAGTTTCAGTTCTGCGTGTCAAACTGACAAGAGGAGAATCAGTTTCAGGTGTTCACAGTGTACAGTGCTTCGCCATGTTGGATCAGAACTAGTTTTTAGACTTGTTAGGGTGGTAGAGTAGGCAGAGACTGCAATCTCAAATGGGCGAGTTACTTGTCTTTTAATTATGTATTAAAATCCTTAAGAAGAAAACTGTCCCAGCTGCAGGGAGGGGCACACACTGCAAATGTCTTCCATGCACTTACGTGGCAGAGTACTCGAAGAGACCATAGTAGGGGTTAAACATCTCTTTGGATAGTAGAAAGAACCATTCTCTGGCTACGCCCCCATAGTCCAGGCCCTTCTCTGATTCAAACTCAATCCACAGCCTGGCCTTTAGGACGTCAGGCCTCTTAACAGACATGATCCTCCGATAGGACTCTTCAAATATGTTGTTTCTGTGAAGCTTCATTTCAAACCTGTTTGGAATATCAGCCTAGATGGAAGATGAAAAGACAAGTTCATGATTATATAGTACACCACACACACACACACACACACACACACACACACACACACACACAGGCCCCTGTCTTAGAGGAAAATAGCCAAAGGGCAGAAGCAACGGTAGCCTACAGATAAACGTGCAATGACAAGTGGTTCCCCTGAGAGTCTCCCTTTTACAGGTTTGTCCTCACACAGAGGGAGGGAGAACCTCCCTATGTCAAGATGGGACATGCAGAAGCAGCCATTCAGAGCTGCTCAGGCTGAATCACGCAGATCTCTTCAGGAGAACATCTGCTGAGCCCAGGAACTCATCCTTACCACTATGGAGACATGGGCACTTCCCCCTCATCCAGGCAAGCTGGAACCAGTCTTATCTCTTTTAGGAACAGCAGCTGGGAGATGCAAGGCATGTTGCCTGCAAGTGCTGTCATGAGGAGTGGGACTCCTACTAAGTCCTACTAAGCATCCTACTAAGTTTGAGCAAAACATCCATGAACCCAAAGTTGACTGAATGTAACCCCAGCACTTGTGTGAGGTGTGCAAACAGCCTTCAGGAAGGAAGGATGAGGACCAGGCCAGTCTTGCACTACACGGACAATAGCCACGGAACTGCCCGTCACTAGAGGACACAAGGATAACTCACAAAGAAACACTACTGTATGTGCCAATGTGAGCTTCCAGGACAAAATGTCTCCAGTTATGAATGAAGAACCCGAGTCACAACCATGGGAGAGACAGTGGATTCTGAGGGAGAGCAGAAGTGGCCAGCACTTCTTTACCACAGGAAAAAGCTCAGAACTAGAACGTCAGTGGGGCAGGAGCAGAGAGAGGGTGGCAGCCTCAGGCAAGGGGAGAGTTATACTGGGGCTCATACTCTCCTTGGTCAGAGGCATCAAGTTTCTGAGCAAAATGAGAGCAAAACTAAGATCCATATCAGAGGTAACGAACACATAAGGTTGGGGGCGGGGAGATATTGCAATAGTGAGCACAGTATCAACTTGGCACTGTCTGTATAAACCTTCCAGGGTCTCTTGGTTATAAAATGTTAGTGATGGTGATGATGGTGAAGGTGATGATAATCACACTTGGGCTCAACACTACCAAGTAATATAATTGTACATTGTAAACGTCATGCTAAAATATGTATGTTAGTTATATAGCTAAAAATCATATATAAAGAGATGTAATTCAATGTGGTCTCCCCAGATTTCTTGACTTTGGTCTTGAATTGTTTTTTATTCCATGAGAATCATATGATTATTTAATATAGCACATAAGAAATTGCCCTTCAGGTGATTTGATAATGTAATACCGAGCTAGTCTTTACTTATCATTTCTGAAAATTCAGATCACAAATCTGGGTGGGGCCAACGGGCTTTGAAAAAGGAAGTGTACATACACACACACACACAAGTCAAAAGCATGCCATTCTCAGTGAGGTAATGGGTGACGGGAACAGGCTAAAACAGAGCTTTTGGAAGACTTGACTACTCACAGGTTTCTTTAATTTCTTCCTAAAGTAGTCATATTTCTGCTTAAATTCTCTGGAGTACGGAACAGCCTGCAAGAGAAATCCATACACACAGATAATGTAAGCATATGCCTGAAATTTTATGTGTAGCGAGCCAATGTTGGCAAAGTTTCATGGTTCGCAAACCTTAAATACTCATATTCTGTATTTTCTACAGAAAACTGGCATAATGTCTGCACAGGAAGGGACTGAGTCTCAGATGTGGTGAGAGCTAGTCAGCACAACAGCAGACTTGTAGCCAAGGAAACTCTTAGGATCACACCGCCAAACTAGATACCTGTTCCATATGAATTTGCCAGAGTATGAGTCTGGGTAACACACAGAGATACACAGATACAAAGGATCTTTTATATGTATATCACTTCTCTCTCCTGGAGTTGAGTGTTATTGGATATGGCACTTTAACATACAACCCCAAGTAATATATACTGGTCATTTAAAAAGTCTTCGTGTGAAGCCATACATATTACTCGTGCTACTCAGGAGGAGGAAGAGGCAGGACAGTAGTGAGTTCAAGACCATCCTGGACTAGATATCAAGATGCTGTCTGAAAACATCAAGCAATGGGGGCATGACTCAGTGGCAGAGTGTGCTTATGGAGTTCAAGGCCCTGGGTTCTATCCCCAGCACCACACAACTAACAGCAACAACACACCACCAACAAACTTGTAGAGAAATACCATCAGCAGAAAGGGCAGTGGACTGATAACCTCTTTCAAGGAGTGGAAAATCTGAGTAAATGGTATTTTTGAAAAAGAATCAGCCTGAGGCGTCCCAAAGTTTGCCTTTTACTTGGTGACCTGGTCGGCTTAGCTGTCCACCTGAGTAATTTCCTAAATCACCTTGGTGTATGTCGGCCCAGGGACTGTCTTGGCTGTCCGTTTTTATAGGAGGGCTTAGCTCACCGTGGCAGCACCGTTCCCAGGGAAGGTGACTCTGGGTTGTACGGGAAAAGCTGGCTAAGCATGAGCCTGGGTGAGCCAGCAAGCAGACCCCTCCCTCATGGAAGTACTGCCGTGTGGAACAGCAAGCGGGCTTGCCCCAGGTTCCTCCCTTGATGGACTGTGACCTGAACTGTAAGTTCCTCCAGGTGGCTCTGGGTCACCATCTATCACAGTAAAAGAATGAAACTTGAACATGTATGCAAGAATTCTTTTAAACTTGAGCACCTTCTCTGTGGAAAAAAAATGGCCCACTGGGGTGGCTTCAGGGTCTCCGTCAGATACAACCCTCGAAAAGTTTTGATATCCTATCTAGGTGAGACCTGAGAGGCTGAGGCAAAGGATCATGAATTTGAGATCAGCCTGGGCCACAAGATAAGACCCTGACTCAGAAGTAAAGAACACATCGAAAGTCCTTGTATGTCTTGTATGTTCTTGTAAGTATGTGGCAAAGTAATATTTGGATGTGTCTATTTAAGTCACCTTTATATGCTGCATCATGAAGTAACTTGGAGTCCAACCACCGCCTGGAGGTGACTATAAAGGTCTGTGATTCTTTTATGAACCAAAGTGGACTGATCTTGTATACCATACAATGGTTGTATCAGCAACTGCCTCAGTCAGAGCAACTCACTGCCTTTTAGCAAACTTATGAACCTGGCCATGGTGTGTGCACCCAACCCTCAGCAAGGCATCCCCAGACTCCAGCATCTTTCGTCATGCGGGTCCTGCCCACAAAGAGACAGAGTGAAGAGCAAACCCTCTGCCTTTGATTTCTGTTTTCAGGCATGATCACACAAAGAGCTGACTGACTGCCCCCTCTCCCAATCCTATTATTTATAGAAAAGTTCATGCTATTTGTTTTGAATACAAGAGCAATGAAGACACTATTCATATACAATGCTTAAGAACATTCTAAAGACAATTCACAGGGCCTACGGTCTTCCTTCCTTCTGCAGGCCTGTCTTCACGTGTGTTTGTGCTGAGCCTGGGAGCTGACCACTCTTCCCATGCATGTCAGACAGAGTTATATCTGAGGAAGTCATGTATGATTTCCAACACTTGCTAAGACACAGACAGCCACCAGTACAAGAACGAGAACAGGGGATCTTAACATGAACTAAGATGATGTCAGCACGGTCTCTGTTCTGTCAATACTATATTACATCTCAAACATATTCTAACATGAACTAAGGTGACGTCATCATGGTCTCTGTTCTATTGGCACTGCATTCTGTCACAAACAACATTTTCTTCACATCTGCATGTGCTGACCTTCTCTTTCTGGTGGCTCGCTCACCTATCAGCAAGTATTCTCAAGGTTTTCTCTGCCTGGCGCTTTAAGTGCTTAAAAAAAAAAAAAAAAAAGACAACATAAAACAAAGTCCTTTCCCAGTTCCCTCCTGAAGCTCATGGTGGTGGATGGCCACAGGTCGCAGAAAAGTAGGTAATTAGAAAGGCAAGCCAGGGAATCAGCCTAGATATCCTGCAACAGAGGAATGATRAAATGTATGCATGCATGCATGTATGCAAATGTCAGAATGAAAACCACTACTTTGTACAATTAATACAAAAAAGAATAGATAGAGGTAGGAGTTTAGAAGAGGAGTTTAGATGGAGTTTGGGGGGCTTATTTTGTGGGAGCCTTGGGAGGGCAGCTCTGAGGTACCTCTGAGCAGAAACTAGAGAGATGGATGAAACAGATGGGGAGCAGTGGCATCAGGCCCCAAGGAGGAAAAGCATCTGGACGACACTGTCAGCCAGATTAACTGTGACTGAGATGGGGGTGGGGTGGGGGGAGGCAGGGGCGCCACTCGCCCCCCATTTTCCATGCCGGTTTAGACACACTCTATCAGCAGCTAGCTCCGTGATATGTCCTCAGCACTGAAAACCTTTTCCTCATTTATGTAAGAGGGGTCTGACTTGGAACACTGCCTCCCCATCATATGGAGACGCCATTTAAATTCTCTCGTGTGTATGTATTTTTGGAAGCCTCCACAGTAGTAGGTTTCCATAGGCTTTTCAAAGACTCTTTAGTCTCTCCTCACACTTCCCCCGCGCCCTGCTCTTTTTCCCCTCCCCTCCCCCCCAATCCTATTCTAGTTTTCCTGTTATCTCTCCCCTTCCTTGTGGGATCTTTCCTTCCCTGCCCCCTTACTGGGTTTCTAACCTCTGTGGTTATTTTGACTGAACACACACTATGAAAGTTTAAAAGCTAAGACCCACAGAGTACAATTCCATGCCATTGGTTCTGGTGTCTGGGTCACCTCAGAATAAATGGCTCTAGCTCCATTCATCTGCTTGCAAATTCTTATTTTTTTTCTTAACAGCTGTATAATATTCCACTGGGTAAATGGACCACATTTTCATTATTTATTATCAGTTGATGGGTATCTCGGTGGCTCCCAATGTCTGGCTGCTATGAACAGAGCAGCAATGGACATGGATGGGCAACTGTCTCTGTAATAAGAGGTAGTCCTTTGGGTACATGCCCAAGAGTGACACGGGTAGATCTGGAGGTAGATCGATTCTCAGCTTCCTGAAGGACCCCCCACACTGATTTCCTAGCAACTGTACAAGTTGGCAGGAGTGGATGAATGTTCCCCTTTTCCCACAGCCTCGCAACATGAGCTGTCACATATCTTACTGATCTTGGCCATCCTGACTAGGGTAAGATGAAATCTAAAAGTAGTTTTAATCTGCTTTTCCCTTATAGCTAAGGATGTCAAATATTCAAGTGTTTCTCAGCCATTTGTGCTTCATCTTCTGAACACTGTTTAGTTCTGTACCCCATTTTTAAACCGAGTTATTTGTTTTTAGACCAAATAAAACCTCCAGTGCTAGAAATGGGTTTTATCTGTTAAGTCATTGTCTGAAGGGGGCAGAAATAAGCTGTAACAGGGTCCTAGGCTTAGAGCTGAAAAGGGTATATGACAGCTAACCTCAGGCCCAGGGAACCTCCAAGGAACCTCATCTCTATCCAGAGATGTAAGTGGAGACATTCTGAAGGAAACAGACTGGAACAAATTCATGCTCCATCCAAGCAGGTCTTAGATCCAGAGTTACCGTAATCAGGTGGCATAAATCGAGGCCAAGAAGTAACTGTAAATATAACCAGGACTTTAAAAAGCTCTAGGGAGAGGGGAGGGAGAGTGCATGTGCCTGTGTGCATACACACATCCATGTGCACACACGTGCGCACACATGCACACATTCATAGACACATGTACCACAGCCACTCAGACAATACACACTTGTTTTGAAAATAAAGACATTAATAAGTAGGAGACTGAGTACCCCTAGAACTGGGGAGAACAGAGTACCCAGAAAGGGTGTTCAGTAAGTATTTTTATGTTGTTAAAATATAAAAGAATAATCTAAAAGGCAATATAGAAGAAGTAAAAAGACAAAGCAAAATTTATAAGACCCCCAAAGGACCCTGAGCAATTAAACACACTCACTTCATAGCACAATGGACTCGGAAAACCTTTACAAAAACCTTGAGAAATAATTAACTAGAAGAATCAAGTAACAAGTCAAAGTGAATCGAGGAGGGATGGAGGGAGGAGTCCTAAGCCATGAGAGCAAAGAGCGGGGTGCAAAGGCAGGGTGGGAATAGGTGGCTGAGGGTTTGCCAGAACGGAGGACAGACAGAATGCTCCCCCTCCCCACGGATGATCCTGCGTCTAAGAAGACATCCACAAGGGGAGATCCGCAATCCAACATGCCACCGTGAGCTCACGGGACAGCAACAATAACGGGAAAATTAAAAAAAAAAATCGAGAGAGAGAGAGAGAGAGAGAGAGAGAGAGAGAGAGAGAGAGAGAGAGAGAGAGAGAGAGAGAAATATTTCCCCTCCAAGAAGTGGCAATCATGTTGGCAGCAAGTTTTTAAACACCAGTTTGGAGGCCAGAGGGTGTGGGAGAACATCTTGAAAAACCAGAAGGAAAAGTAACAGAATTATGTAATCGGCAGAACCGAGCATTTAATGGAAAAGGCCAACCAGATTGTCTCTCAGCATCCTTAGCGTACTACTGTACTACTTGCTGATGAGTGTGTCACTAGCAAGAAAGGACTTAGGACCTTCCCTCTGCCCAGTATTGCAGAGTGCAGCAGTATCTCAGGGGCTCACGGCCCTAAGTCAGATGGACACGTTCTAACCAGCATGCATGAGTGGCACTAGAACTGAGCTGGTGAGTCAGCAGGGTCCATACAGAAGCCACAGCTTCCCCAACCTCTTCTCCACAGGGCTTTAAAGGTGGAAGAGATGCAGGTTGATTAGCACGCATGTATTACCATTGCCCTAACAAACGCCAGCATCCTCTAAGTGCACGGCTTGGTCTTGCAGCCTATAAACAGGAAGAGAGGGATGCTTTTCTCTCTTAAGGGGCCTACACACACACTTGGGTACAGGGTATGCCTTTCTATTTTTCTGAGTGCTTCTCTTTCTCCTAATTCTCGTGGTTAAGCCTATATTAAAATATCTTTAACAACGATGCTGTTAAACAAAACAAAAAACAAAAAACAAAAAACAAAAAAAAAGGAAGGAGACCATCCTGATTATCCATTTAAACCATCCTTTTTTAAAGGACCAGGAAGCAAACATTTCAGTCTGCTACTGTTACCAACACCATTTTCTCCTCCTTTCTAATCCCAGTCCCATGTGAAGGCCCCACGCAGCCACACCCCATCTGGAAAACTCACTGAAGAGCTAGGGTGAATCTTAAACTATTCAGTTTCACCAGTCTCTGGACATCACTGTAGCAACACACAAGAAGTGTGTGTAATAACACAATCACAAAGCAATATAAAGGGGAGGAGCATGATAAGACAATCACAAGCTATATAAAGGGGAGGAGCATGAGAATACTCACTGGACCAGTTATGGCTGGGTTCTGTAGTCTTGGATCTTCCCACTGGGTGATTTTGCTATCTGAAAACATTAAAAACATCAGTGCATTAGTTCTAATCCCTTCAGTATATACAGGGTATTTAGGAAAGAAAAATTTCCCTTTCTAAAGCCCCTTTGGGTTGACCCCAGGGAGAATTTAGTATTTGGGGGTTAGAAGGTGACCCTGCTATTGCATGTCAAACATATCTATGATTAGTTAAAAAATAATAATAAAAACACACAACAAAAGGAAAACCATATCTTTGCGGTTTGGGGTGAGCGACCTGGTAAATGTGCAGCTATAAACCCCTCTACTCGTAAAGGACTTGTAACATGGTCTTGATTTTCCAAATGCATAAGGCTTAGTTCCCAAGGAAGTTAACACACATACACATTTCTTTCCCATGTCAAATACTTCTTAAAATTTCCTTATGATGTTGGAAAACTGCTTTTAAGTAGAGATTTCTGCATTGAACACAGAAATAATCCACCCTGTGCCTCACACATGCACGCACGTACGCACGCACAAATGTATAACCGAAGCGGCAAAGGTGGTTGGTCACAAAAAACAGAATTAGACATAGCTGAGTGAGATTTCAGAGAAAGGATTCCCTGGCAGCCTGGCCAGGCAGTTCCCTTTCTTCCAAAAGGTGGACAAAAGCGCTCAGGTGATGGTGTCAAGCAGCTGCCCTGGTCATGTGGAGTTTCACCTGCTCATGATTAAAAATGCTGCCAAGGGGCCTCAGGCGGAGGTGTATCTGGGGCACTCGATGAAAAAGGTGTGGAGAGGGCAGGCTGGGGTACAAGAGATTACTTCTAAGTTTAAAAGAGCAGGGTGTGGGGGGTGAGGGGTGGGAGGTGGGGGGGTGTTTCTCTGAAAACTCACCCTGCTCACTCTCAGCCTGTTACTGTGCTGACAGTAACTCACAGATTCAACTTTAACAAGCGCCCGAGTTAATTTTTTAAAACTGACTTAATGAACTTTCTTGAAAACAGAGTCGTTGTTAAAAATGCTCTAAGCTGATTATGATTAAGGCACAGGCTGACATGTGCAAGAAAGCCACGGTGAAGCCCGTCATTCTGTGTAAGGAAGATACACACATGATCAAACCCCCAAGACTACACACCTACAGTGCTAATTTCATTTTAATTTGGCAGGAAGAGAACATGAATGAGAAGCTTCCCTGCCTCAGGGAACACCGGCAGATACGGGTGGTATTTAAAATAAATAAATACAATTTAAATACGGGTGATATTTTAGGTTGTCTAATTTCTAAAAAGAGAAAAGCTTTGGAAATTCAAAAGCTGCTACTGAGGTGGAAAAATTAGAAAACAAAATAAAAATACAGGTCACAGACTACAGCAGGACACAGCCGGATAGAACTGTGCCTTTATACAGCAGCTTGGGTAATAACTGTCTTGATGGATGTTTGTCATCAAAACAGACCAACCTCTCCCAACACAGGAGGACTTTCAAATCTTCTGACCAAACCTGAATATCAGACTCCATCCCTGACACCTGCACTGGGTTCCCTTGGGTTCCTGAGCAGGTGATCACCAACACCCAGTGGCCCTGTAACCTGACACCCCAGTCAGCAGTCAGAGGATTCCCGCTGATTTGATTGAATTGAGATTAAAGAAGCAAGCCTCCGGGTGTGCCTGTGAGGGCTTTTCCAGAAAGGATTAACTGAGGAGGTGAGGGAAAGGCCTGTCTGAATGTGGGTGGCCCTAGCCTACAAGCTGGGTGCTAGGATAGATTTAAAGGAGAAAACTGAGAAGGGCCATCAGCCTTGACATTCTTCTGTCACTCACTTCCTGTCAGGATGGGTAGCCTCTGCCAAATTTGTGTACCTCGATGATGGTCCAGAATCAATGGAGCAAAGGACTCGACAGACCTCTGAAACTGTGAGCGAAATGAACTCTTTCCCCTTTACACTGCCTGGGCCAGGTATCTGTCAAACCGCAGATGCCCCATTAACAAAAGCAGTGTCACAATGCACTGACTACCAAGATGAGAACTCCTATGGCCTTGCCTGTCCTTGGTGATCATTCAATTGCCATTACTTCTGTTCTTGCTGGGCGGGGCATGCAACTTCGTCCTGGACTGTTAGTTCACGCTCTAGACCTCCAGGGCCACCACCCTACTAGCCTCTATTCAAGATTTCCTCCGTAGGTCAGCCCAAAGTTTATTCACATCTGACCACTGTCCTTCGACTCTGGGAAGAGACCTCTGAAGCTCCTACTGTTTGCAGAGTGAATCTGAGTCCTCATCCTGTCAAGATGCCTGTCGGTTTGGCCTGTGTGCCAGGCCGGCCAGCCTCCTTTGTATGCCAGCCAGGCAGAACAGGACTGCATTCCTTTGAGGCTGGCATGGCACCACCAGTCACGCTCCTGTAAATGTCTATACATATACAAACAAATCATGACCAAGGCTTTAGGGCTTTCTGGTCGACCTCAGGGCTAAGCTTGGTAAATTATAGAGAACTGTTTTTAGTGGCATTAAGAGTGGAACCTCTCCCCCATTTTAGAAAGTTCTCAGAATTTAGAATAAATAGTATTGTATTGTGGGGGGATAATTCATACATGTACCTAGAAAGTGGTCATGTTGACAACTGTCTGCGCACAGTACAGTGTTGGAAAGTACATAACTTAGTGTTTTTTCTAATCAAAGACAAAAACCAAAGCTTATAAATCTTGAAATAACCTGTTTTAACTCCAAGGGTGGCCATGCCCCCTAAATATTCTGAGTTTTGGGTAGGCTTTCTCATTGACTTCAAACCCACTAACCCTCATGTCTGAAGGCAAAAGTATCCTAGGTCCCCTAGTGACACCAGGAGGAAGTCCTCCCATTCCCCAGATAGCCACTGGTCTGTAATGGGCACGTCCTGGGGACAGGATTCTCAGCAAAAGGCGTATCAATACATTGGAGCTCACTTCCTGCTTTTGAACTAAATAAAAACAACCAGATCCCGCCAACCCACGGATTTAAACTTTATCAGAAGCTTTTTTTATGTTTTTTTCCCCCTTCTTCAGAAAGTTTTAGGGCTACATGAATATAATTTTATGAAAAACAAACCACCTAAAGACAAAAACAAAACAAAACAAGAACAAAATACAACCCCCCCCCCAAAAAAAAAAACCAAATGAAACCAACCCTCCCAAAACTTCCTCAACCCTCTAATACCAACTCCCTGGCTAAAAGCAAACATTATTAGTTTAACTTGTAGATGAAACGAGAAACCGCACATATATCCACGGGTGCTAAAGCAAATGTCTTCAGCAAATATACTCAGGTTTCAAGAAAACAGCTGCGAATATCATTAGTGTGCTGGGTGCAGGGACTCATGCCACGATAGAAAATAAGTTCAGAACTGGCACCTCCGAAGTCAGTGCTCTGAGAGCATCCACTGTGGAAGACACTGCTCGGGTAGATTAGTTTTTTTTTTTTTTCTTTAAAAAAAAAAAAAAAAAAAACTAAATCATTATTTCTAATCTTATTTTCTATTTCCAGAGTGTATTTATTAAAAAGCGCAGATATCAGGGGACTGTCAAAACAAAAATAAAAATTATTTTAATCATAAAAGACGTTAATAGGTCACAAGATGAAGCTGGGGGAGCTTGAGTGGCTACTTTGAAGCGACCTCGGGGCGAAGGCACAGTACCGTATAAGGGCACTGACTCTCTGGTATCATTCTCTCCACATAACACCTGGCTGCCTGGACAGGGAGTAAAATGACAAAGCTTCACCGTCACATTTATGTCTCCCCCGCCCCCCTTCCTGTACCCCATCACACCTGTGAGCACAGCAGTGGCTACTTACTATGGTCGATGTAAAACGTGCGGCCATCCAAGTGGACCCTTTCTTCCCAGCCAGGCTAGCATCCAGGACAAGGAGAGGGAAGAACACAAGCATCAGTTAGCAGTTCCCAGATCCACGGTAACACACTAAAACTCCAGGACCCTTCTCTGCTAGAAACACCTCAGCACTGACAATATTCCAGACAATGCTAACCCAGGGGCACAGCTAACGAGGCACAGCTAACGAGTCACAGCTAACGAGTCACAGCTAACGAGTCACGCAGGACCAAGAGTCTCACAAGCTTCCACCGGCATGATGCTGTACGGGAGCCTCAGGAAAGTGCCAAAGAGTTCAGAGTGAGCGCTGGAGAGACGGCCCAGGTCAAAAGCACCTGATGTTGCTGCAGAGGACCTGGGCCTGTTTCCTAGCACCCACAGTGTCTTAAAACCACCTGTAATTCCAGTTCCAGTGGACTTGATGCCTTCTTCTGACTTGTGGGCACCAGGCACACATATAGCAAATATGCACAGACTCAGGCAAAACAATAATACACATAAAAATAAACCTAAAAACATTTGTTAAAGAGTTCAGCATAGAATGTTCATTTAATTAAAATTCCTACTGTGCACTTCAGGGAAGGAGGAGGAGGGTTTGTATAACTATATCCTTTGGAGATAAATCATAGGGAAAGAGATAGGTGTAGATCACTCTTTCTGGAGTTCAAGTTAAAAACTATATCCTGACCATGATCTAAACAATAGGCACAGGCTCCCTGTGGGCTCGGACTTTCCGCCTATCACAGGCTCTAAGACTCTGGTGGAGGGTTATGTCGGAGTCAATAATCAGAAATGTGGGTACCAGCCCTGATCTTGTCTTGTTCAAATCTGAGTACTGACTCTACAGAAGAGAAGCATTTGTAAGAAGAATACATCACTCAGTAAGTGGCTGAGCAGCCCCAATGCCGAGGACTCTCTCATTTACACTAAGGGACTAAAAGACTCGGGCAACCAACCAGCTTTGCCTCGCTTCCACTGCCTGCATATGTGGGTGTACACACATGCACGCGCGCGCGCGCACAGGTTGGGAATGGGTGTGGAGTGCTGAGGTGTCTTCCTTGATGGTTCTGCGTCCTAACAAGGTCTCTGGGAGCTTTCCTTTCTGTCTCTCCACACACAGCTTATGGGAAGGATGCCACACCCACTCGTGGGGCTCAGATGTGGGCTCTGGGGATCTGAACTCGGTCCTCATATGTCCACAGCAAGTGCTTCACCTGCTGAGTCACAGCCCCAACATTTGGGTATTAGTTAAAATAAGGTCAGCACACCTCACCTGACTCAGAAAAAGGAAAGATTCAGGCAATAGATTTCCTCTTGTTTTTTGAGGGGTGGGGTGTGTGTGTGTGTGTGTGTGTGTGTGTGTGTGTGTTGTATGTGCACATGTCTTTGCAGATGTGCATGCCCATGTGTGTGGAAGTCTGAGGAGGGCACTGGGTATCCTGTTCATGCTCTACCTTGTTTCTTTGAGACAGGGTCTTTCTTTGACTGAGCTTAGAGGTAGTCTGGCAGCCAGCCAGCTCCAGTGACCCTCTCCATCTGCTCCCTGTAGCATCAGGGGCTACAGGCATGCATGTGGCCAAGTGGATTCCAGAAATTCGAACTCGGATCCTAACGCTTGTGTGGCAAGCACTCTGTCACACTGAGCCATCTTCCCAGCCTATGAGAATTTTCTTAGACTTTCAAAAGGCTCTTCTTATCCTTGGGAAATAATAACAAGTTCCATTTAAAAACAGTTTATTTGAGGTGGGGTGTAGTGGTGCGTGTCTGCTACCCTAGACCCTGGGAGGTAAGAGTGAGGGGATTTTGAGTTCTAGGCTGGTCTGGGTCATCTAAATGAATACTAGAACTCTAAACCAAAACCAACCCAAGCCAACCCTGTCTCCTCATCTCCAGCATTTTTTTATGAAGGGTGAGCTGTTCAAGAAGGCAGACAGTACAAGTTTCATCCCAAACCCAGTATAGACCAAATTATATTATGCCTCCGAAGAGGAACAAAACTGTAAAACAAAACAAAAACCAAAGTACTCCCCTCAGGTTCATAAAGAGCCCACAACAAAGGGAAAACACTTTTAAAAATACCTACAGATAAGTGACTTTAGAGAAGCCTTCTGAGATTATTTGGGCTTTTCTTTCCACAGTATTTCATGGCCTTTGTTCTTAGGACTTTGTCTACAGTGTGGCTGGAGCTCAGGAGTTGCTAAGTTACAAAATACATACATGCTGCTTAAATTGCCACCTGCAGTATACGCCCCTTGTACATGTCCTATATCAAAACGAACTCCCACTAATGGCTAGTAATTAAAAGCCATCTACTACAAGCAGTGGCTTGTAATGTACTATAATGTACCTTTCAAACTGCCCTGACACCTAACCCTTATAAGGAACACTGACCAATGGACCCAGAAGGCCTGGGGTAGGGAGCACAGACTTCCCATGAACAATGAGAGGATAATCACACATTTCTGGACCATTTCATGTCTCTGCAGTATACTCACAGGAAGAGGGCCCAGGTCATTGGGGTTTAAAGATGCTTTTGACCGCATATGTACTGGAAATTTCAACCGTGGGTCTTCCTGCAGGAAAAATGTACATGACAGCTGTTAAGAGGGACACCCTGTGCTCACTCATTGGCACCTTCCTGTCCTCCATGTTTCCAGACCCCTGGGAGGGATCCCAGCTGTCTTCTTGGTAGACGAGGCCTGGTTACCAAGTCTCAGGAAAGGGGAACAAGCCTTGGGGCCTGGTTACCAAGTCTCAGGAAAGGGGAACAAGCCTCGGAAGGGAGGTTAACTGTTTCCCCAAGGCTCAGAGACGACAAAAGGGGAAAGGCTTGGGAGAGGGGTGAATGTTCACAGTCTCCCAATGTGACCCTTTGAGAACAGCATTCCTCAGTACGTGGGCTTCGCCGCCTCCTTCTGAATCTGTCTGACCAGAGGGTCCACGTGCTATTCCAGAGATAGCCTGCTTCATCCTATGAAGTTAAACGCATGCTAGCAGGCGACGTGAATGGGACTACTGATGAAGCTCTGATGGTTGGGTTCCCGCTCCTGTCTTAACATAAAACCTGTAAGCATTTTCCCTTAAAAGATATGCTCCTAAGAGGCCAGAGAAAAATCAAGGAAAGAAATATGTACTCTGTCATCTTCGGTCAAGTTTTCTCCTTTGCAAAAACAATAGTTAGACATCTGATCTTGCAACCTTCCTCGTCTCTGTTCCTTTAGATCAGACAAACAGTATCAGAGCCTCAGTTTCCCAAACTCATTTGCCCAAAGGAGAGGTTCCAGAGTTGGGACTTGCCCCTTACACAGAGCCAATTGGGGCTTAAAGAATCCAAAGCTTAGCAAACAAATAAAACTCAGAGCGAAAACCAGTCAACTGGAACAATAACACCATCAACCTAGGTAAAAGCAAGCTGTTGAGACATCTGACACTCGCTCCATCTCATCAAAGCAAATAAAGGCTGTGCTGCTGCCAAATTAACAAAAGGTTTCTGCTTCATCAACTTCCTGGGTCCCCAGTGAGAGCCCAGGGCACTGGCTTATAACAAAGTGAGAGGCAAGAACAGAAAAGAGTACAAGCAGCACAGCAGCCCTGTCTCTACAAGCGAGGGTAGATTTTAATCGAAGACATAAATCATCATAGTGCTTTGTGAGGAATGTTGGCCCTGAAGCTAATGCATCTTTCGAAAGGCTGAGATGTAGTATCTCCAGTATTCTGTAGCACGCGGCAGCACACAGCATTTAGAGAGGCCAAGAAGCTGATAATTAGGATATCACTTGGAGCTGGCTAACTGGCCGAAGACTTAAACGAACTCCACTAAAGCTACTCATTTAGTGTTAACTCTGAGATGGGACAGGCAATACCACGGCTGCCAGGATCCTTGAAATGCCAGGTAGCCAATGACCAAGTCAGGTTTATAGAAAGCCCAGGGTGTTTTAGAGGTGGGGATTCTTTAACCAGAAAGGCCAGCCATGGAGTGAAGTCAACTGTGCAAGACAGGTGGCTCTGTGGACCACAGAACAGTGATGCAGATAAGAAAAAAGGAAGATGCCAAGATTAATGGAAAGTATCAGGTCCTGGGGGAGTGGGAAGAGGCCAGAGTGCTCCACTTTGCAGGTCTGCTAAAATGGCTTTGTGTGGAAGTCACACTTCAGAGSAAAGGCAGGCCCAGGATTCATATTTTATCACAGTAACAGTCGTCAAAAACATAAATGGCCGCAGCTGCCACTAGCCCGTGTATGCATACTATGTCATGGTAACCACTGAGGACACTGTCCCTCGGACAACCCAAGGAGGTGGGACAAGTGACAGACATGGCAGCTGAGGTCTGCTAACACTTAAATGGGGAGATGGAATACTAATGAGATCTCCAATGACGAGAGTATCGGTCAAGCAAGCAGATGAAACACACTTGTCATTTCTGCACTTCCTCTGTGTGTATAAATATACAAAATACAGGAATAATGATCGGTTAAAAACAAATCCTAAATGTGCCTTTCCCCCCCTTTAGTCTCAGCAGTCACACTAGGTTACAGTCACTTTGGTTAGTGTGAACTTGGGTAATTTAACTTAAGGTATAAAGTCTGTTGTAGAGAAAGGCCAATGCTTTGTTGTGTGAAACACACCAATATACGAAYACATACACTTTCAGCGGCTCCCTTAACAAGGGGGACTGAAGAAGGGTCTCTAGTGACTCCCAGCATACATTGCTGCTGGTGAGGCCGAAGCCATCCATTATTAATTTTTTTTAAAAAATGTGGTCAGATTTAATTCCAGTTAGATTGTTGGCACATGGCCTTCATCACCTGTGTGAATAAAGGCTGCACACTGTAGATACGACCCTGACTCACTCTCCCGGTATAAAGGGGATGGCGGCCCGAGTCTTCTCACGCTTCCAGGAAAGGTCGAGAACCAATGGTACAGGATGACAGGGTCAGAAGTGTGATGCTCTCTGTCTGCAGTTTGTTTTATCAGTTGTTTTTCTGTTCTAACACTCAAATCTAAGAAGAGCATGCAGCCCTCACTGAGCCTCACAAGGCCAACTGCAAACACGCCTGAATCCAGACCGCATCCTTTCTCTTCCTGTCTCTCCCACCCCTTGGCAAGACGGACATGCAGGTCCAACTCTGTTTTTCACAATGAGGATGCGGTATGGTGTCCGTGTCTTTGGGGGAGATAACACAGCTGGGTCAGCACATCTGTCTGCTGAGAAAGGGAGGAATAAGGAAGGAATTCCAGTTGTTGCTTAAGGATTCTCAACGGTAGCAGCAATGAAGTGTCTCAATAAAGTAAATGTTCAAATGAGCAAATCGGTCAATAGCAAGAGTCTGGGTAAAGAGAGACAACTGGTAATTAAAAGCAGGTTTCATTTGGCACCGGTGCCAGCAGTAAATAAAGTGAGTGCTATTTAAAATCAATCCTGCCCAGCTGGACTTACGCTGCAGTTGGGGCGTGAAAGGCTGTGAAAAGGTTAGGGGATTCCATTACTAAGCTAGTTCATATTACTAAAATCATAGCTTATGTTGGCAAGCCACAGTGGCTCCATTCACTAATCCTCTGACTTTTATGATATTTATCCCCTATCTCTGGAGCTCCGATTTTCTGGCTAAGGGTTTGGAACCCCAGCAGTGTTATGGAAAATGGGAACACCAGAAGGACAGCCCAGGTTCTGTGTCAGTGACAGAAAAAAAAAAAAAAAAAAAAAAAGACCCCAAACCAATCTCTCTGGTTCTACTTGCCAAAGAGCCGCTCTCTTGGCCCACAGGCCTGTAATACTATCTCCCTACTCAAAGGTGAGTCAAACAACCCTTCATGTCATTCTATGCCTCTGAAGTAGTTATCGGTTTACCAAATGAATGTCATCAGACCTCGATGGTAAGGCCCTTGGCAGGTAGGTAAATTCCTTTTCTGCAAAACAGGGAAGGGCCCCCGAGCTTGGTTCAGTTCTCACTGTGGGGTGTCTGGAAATTTGAGTGCATTCCTGATTGTCAGTATATTGGGAGGGTCATGGCAGCCATTAGCATTCAGTGATGGGAGCCAAGGATGTTGAGCACCCCACAGAGGAAGGCACAGGCCTGCCCCGGCTGCCAAGAATGCCCTTGTTGGGGACATGCTGCACCTCAGTCCACAGGAGTTTAGGGAGCACACTCTGATTCTCAAGGGATTGAATTAACATTACACCACAGACTGAGAGTAAATGATAGCTCTGGTCGAAACTTTTTCCTTAACCCAATACCGCTGTTCCATCGGCTGGGCGGTCACCACAGCTAGAAACAGGAACCGTAGTGCATGCGCAAAACCGATCCAAGGCGAAGCGGGATCCAGGGAAAACTCAGGTTGGTTCTGCGCACCGAGCACAGGTGCTGGAGGGGCAGCACGAATCCCCGAGTTTGCTCTGCACAATCATAATAGATAGGCAGAAAAATGAAGTTCCTGTTGCATCGAAACCAACCAGAAAGAAGAGAAGGAATTCAGCTCAAGTAGAAGGTTAGGGACTATAATGGAGGGACGTGGACTTTGGGCCAGAGCTCTGTGCTGCCTCGAAGAAGCTAGCTGGGTAGGCTGAAGAAACAAAGAGCGGACAGAGGAACAGATGCCTGTTCACCTTGGCCTCAACTCATTTCTCCCAAGTGCAACACACAGGCTCTTTCACATGTGTGACTGGAGAAAGATCAGCATGGCATGAAAATCAGTTTGGTCAAAATGTTCACTGGGAAGAACAGTCAAGTCTTCACCAGGTCATTAGGGCAGTCTTAATTCATGAAAAAATAAAATAAAAAAAAGGAAAGAAAACGTAGCATGGAAATACAGAACGCTCGTCTGAAATTGCCACTAGAGAGAAAAAGGGTGTTCACGGCAAAAAGAGACAGGGAAGACACTAGTTTCAGACATTACCATTCCTATACAGTGACTAATGGCCTGAGATGTGCTACAATAAAGCCAAAAGGCTAGCGGTGTGAAGGCTGCCCTTGCTCCCAAGCAGAGCAAATTATTAAAACCAGAGCTTTCCAGGACTGCCACACCGGCTGTGTCTGAGCATCCAAGGCGCCCACCGGCCCCTCAGGACACTTGTTCAGAGTTGGTGATGAAACGCCTCTAGAAGGACCGTGAGGACTGAGTTGAAGGAAAAGAACTAACCGGAGCTCATGGTGAAAACGGAGCCAAATAAAAGCAGCGCCTTACCCAGGTTGTAGTCTTTGTGTTATGGTCAATGAAGAAGGGTCGGCCGTTCGGCGCTATCCTCATCTCCCAGCCTGGCGGCAGGAAGCTCTGTGTGACTTTGTGTTGTGGTTTGGGGGAGTTGTAAGGTGAAGGCTGAGGGGACTGTGGGTTGGAAAGGGTATCTTTCACGGCACGGCGTATGGGTGAATCCTTCGCACCCTAAGGAACAATAACGAGTGTTAGAACTCTTCACCACGGGCCAATCCAACAAGTCACAGTGCAGCTGGTATTGTAGAACGCTCTTCCTCAGAGACCAGTGAGGGAGAGGCTCCCCCAGACCCCCAGTTCTCCATCTACTTTCAAATCAACCCTAACTTTACGCCTTTCTATTGGTTAGATGTGCAACAATATCAAGGATGAACAGCCACAATCCTTTTCCAATCACGTCTGCCACAAATACCATTTTATGGGTGGAGATTTTATAGCAGAGCCAAGACAAACCCTTGCTCTCAAAGAGCCCATAGTCTAACGATCACACTGCCTGGTTTTAGAGCCCAGAAGCAGACGGCCACCGTGGAGGCAGCCACCTGGAATGACAGTCATTATCCATATTCCCGACTGTCTGGAGGTGCTGTCACCTGCTCCCACCCTGCAGGAGCTTGCCTCAGAGCACGTTAATTTACTCATGTCTTCTCTGGCTTTCGAGTGCTGTTTATGATGTTCAGGGCGGCCACTAAAACATGACAAGGAGAGCGTACAAGCAGATGTCCAGCAGTGATGTCAGAGATGAAAATACACATTAGAAACACGTACCCGCACAATGGAAGACCCTACAGTCAAAGAAAATATGAACAAAGCAATCGCTACGCTCTGAAACCCAACAGAAGCATGGCCGCTTGGAAGAATGATGAGATCTGATGGCAAGAAGGAGCAGACACAGCAGGGATGGTACAGGTGGAGCAGAGAGTGCACCAGTGGCCGCGCACGGCATGGCGCCAGCCAAATGAGAATGAAGATTATGAGAGGGTCCAGAATGGTAGCTGGCCGAGACACAGRARCATGTGAGCAGCCTGCACAGAGCAGCCTTCACCGCCAACGCAGGGCTGCTCAGTGTGGAGCCGCCTCAGGAGCAGAGCTCCAGTTTGGAGAGAAGAGAGAATGAAGAGAAGCCACAGGACAGAGATGACCCGGTTAGAACGAGGCGGCCTTCTCACCTCCAGTGGGGCAGATAAAGTTACTGTTGGCGAGCTGAGGCTACGGGGCCGGCGGATCTGGGGTTCAACTAGGTGGTTGTTACTGTTTGTGGCTGCTCCGGAGGCACCGTCTTCTGCAAGCTATTTCGGAGGCAAAAACAGGTTAGCTTTGTATGAGGATCTCCCTGTGTGTGATTAGGAGTGTGAACCACCACCACAACAACAACACACAACCATAATAACAGGTCTGGCCTATTTAAAGCATAGAGGAAATAATTAAAGCTAATAATGGGGGAGGGGCAATGACTTGGGAGACACATTCAAGAGAACTAAAAATAAGTCACTGGCCAACTATAAACTAGCTTACGGCAAGAGATTCATGGTGTGGGAGAGGGAGCTATCCGTGGTCACAAGCTCACTCTCTGAAAAATTTTTTACATCATATTAAAGTATATGAATCCAAGGACCAAAGTCTTCCCAGGCAAACATTCTACCGAGAGTAACATGGTGACATCTGCTTTAAACACAGGTCCTTCACAGCAGAGCATGAGCACCATGCTAGGGTGCTGGTCACGGCATCTTGGCTGCTAAGGCCCTTGAGTCTGGGTTGGATGGCGATCTTCATACCTGCATGATTGGGCGAGTCCAAGTTGTGGTTCGATTGTTATGATTGACATAGTATGTTCGTCCCTTAGCATCTTTTCTTTCTTCCCAGCCTGAAGGTAGGCCCGGCGTGGTGTGTACATAGGCCACTGATGGCTGTTTGTGCAAGAAATTATCATTATTTAACAACTAGAATTTGTCTTCTGACCAGTTTCATAAAGTAACTTATACCTAGAAATTATATTTCTCTGGGCAAGATAAGTTAATGCTGTTTGTCCAGAGAAAAACCGAAAACCAAACAGAAAACCAAAACAAAACCCTCAAACAAAGAGTATCTGGAAGTCAGAAACAAACAGACTCTAAGAGCTTCAACGCTCCTGTGAGACAAAAGGCATCCACATTCTTACGACATCCTCTCTTAGCCTCTGAAGTCTTCAATGCAGAACCATTACCAAAATGTCAGTAAAGAAAAACGTCTCATAATCTGGTCCAGTTGTTAAAGTTCACTGCTGAACCACATAGTTCAAAAGAGAATTTCAAGCTGCCCGACGCATATGGCCAGAAGAGAAATGAATGCTCCAGACACTCTTAGACAGCTGGCTGCCCCAGGTGCTCAGGCGCAGTTCTTCCTGAGGCCCAGTGTGCACTAACTTTCAGGGCGAAATGTGACAGTCTCTCCTCTGACTTGCACTCCTGTGTGGAGGCATAATCTGTGGGCTGCCTGTTGTGCCTATGCTCTTCAGCCCAGGAGGTCCCCTAGTCCCCTGGCGTTTATAGCAATGTAATGACATAGATTATGTCCCTCCCACAGCCTGTGATGTCTAGTTGGAACTATAAATAGATAGTGCAAATTCTTTATTCTCTCTCTCTCTCTCTCTCTCTCTCTCTCTCTCTCTCTCTCTC
>BDUI01008669.1:57805-70959 GCA_002335545.1 Apodemus speciosus
GTAGTCCTGGCTGTCCTGGAACTCACTCTGTAGACCAGGCTGGCCTTGAACTCAGAAATCCGCCTGCCTCTGCCTCCTGAGTGCTGGGATTAAAGGCCTGCGCTGCCGCCGCCTGGCCATCTAGACCTTCTTAACTCTGCGACTCTTTAATACAGTCCCTTGTGGTGAGGCCCCAACCATCACATTATTTTCCTTGCTACTTCATACCTAATTTTGCTAATGTTATCAATCATAATGTAAATATCTGTGTTTTCTGATGATCTCACACCACCCTTGTAAAAGGGTCGTTGGACTCCATGAAGGGGTCTCGACCCACCGGTTGAGAATTGTTCATCTACACAGACTCAGCCAATGGCTTTCCTCCGGGAGTCTCTAAATGGCCAGCTTCTCTACAGTATTGGCCCCTGGCCACAGTTCTGCTTCTGCCACAGAGGAAAGAGTAGGAGCTGGTGTATTGTTAGTATTTTTATTTTTCTGGAAGAATTAAGACAGGGTTTGTCACATACCCAGGATAACCTTAAACTTGTTTTATAGCCAAGGATGACCGTAAACCCCTGATCTTTCGTCCTCTATCTCCCATGTGCTGGGATTACAGGTGTGGGCCATGCAGAGCTTCTGCATAGCTGGGAATTAAACCCAGGGCCCCGTGTGTGCTCAGCAAGCCTTTATTTTTGAGACAGGGTCTCATATAGTCCGGGCTGCCCTCAAACTCAACTGTAGAGTTGAGGATCAACTTGAACTGATCCTCCTGGCTCCATTCAAGGCGTTGGCATTACAGGCTCAACCAAACGGCCATGCCTGAATTCAAGTGGTATGAATGCTCAAACCACAGCCCAGCTGGTGATGCAGGTCACTGGTAGGGCCACTGCCTGGCATGTGCGAGTTTCTGGGTTCCATCCGCAGTTCAACCAACACAAGCACACACTCAGAAACTGGGCATGATGACACATACCTATATTCCCAGCATTCGGGAAGCTGAGGTAAGAGGATTTCAAGTTTGAGGCCGTTATGGACTATGTGGTGAGACCCTGTTTCAGTAAAAACAAACAAAACCAAAAAGAAAACAGTGATTTAAAAAAAGAAAAAGAAAAAGAAAAAGAAAACCAGCCCATAAGGCGAGTATCTGACATGCATGAGGGCTGGGTGCCCGGGTGTTGTATTAATTGGGCAGGAGGCTGCTCTACATGAGGTACCACCCCAGTTCCTCAGTAGAGAATCCTAGGCAGGAATTAGTGCTGAGTCACGCCCCCAGCCCCTCCCTGGGGGATTCTAGGCAGGGGTTCTACCACTGCCAGTCCCCTTCTTCCTCCCCCCATTCCCAGACAGGGTTTCTCTGTGTAGTCTTGGTTGTCCTGGAACTCACTCTGTAGACCAGGCTGGCCTCTAACTCAGAAATCCGCCTGCCTCTGAGGCGCCTCCCAAGTGCTAGGATTAAAGGTGTGCGCCACCACTGCCCGGTTCACTGCCAGCCCCTTACTGGGGGATTCTAGGCAGGTTATAACACTGAGTTAGATCCAACAGGTTGTTTGGGAATAAAGAATATATTTCCGGTTTGGAGGGGGCTATAGTCCACAAACCCAGAAGACAAGGAAGTCATTATCCTAGCTGCCCTACTGAGATCTTAGCTTCTTGACCTGACTGACCTCCCTCAAAGTGACATTTTCTCATCCTATAGCTCAGTGGGACACAGTGGTGGTGGCCAAACTCCAGACAGAACCTTAATACTAAACTAGGGTCCGAGAAGTACTAATCCATCCCACCGAGGGATTATCTATGGGTTCCCAGAGCTTTACTACAAAAGCCCTGACCTGAGAGCCCTGCGTGCAGATAGGCCAGGCTCCCCGGCCCTGCGCTGCCGGTCATGAGAGCTGGGGAAGGTAGAGAGGATATTTGCTCAGTGTGGTGCGTCAGGAGAAGGGATAGATAGAGGGGTGGGGTCCGGTGACTTCCGAAGCAGCCACCATCGCCATCAGTTGTGCCTGCCTGCAAGAGTCCACCTCCATCTTGGTGACTGTGGGTCTTCTCTCATAGGACAGATAAAGGTCATTTGTATACAATTCTGCTCTAACTGCACTTGCCCTTTGGGGGTCTCAGGAGGTGACTGAGTATAAAGGATGTGGAAGGCTAACAGTTGGGGCCCCRTCTCTGTGGCTATAGGGAAGCCATCACCCATGCTAGACTTCCTTGGCAGGACTCCATACTTCTGTGGATAATCCCTTCCTATAAGAATGGGGGAGCTTTGGTGGAATTGTTTTTTGGTTTATCACTGGGACCTGAGGAGACCGGGTAGGTGTGAAGCCCTCTAGGGAGGAATTCTGGCCACGCTCCCAAGTCTATCTTGCGGGCATGGGGTAAGCTTTCGGTTGGGGTGAGTGAAGCACTGGGAGGGTCTGAGGGTATCATAGTCACGTGGTGTTGGTCTGCCTTCTCCTTGTCTCAGCCTTGGTCGCAGGGTAGCCTGGAGAAATCCTATCGCTTGAAGAGTTAAGCTTGGTCCCGTGCGATAACTAGGCCTCCTGATGACCTCATGGGGCGATGTGCCCTCAAGGAGCTGCTGTTCCTAGATTATTAAGTAGCTGCAAGTTTTGGGCTGTGACTGGGGAACCTTGGGCTGTGGCGGCGGTGGCAGCTTCTGCCTCCTCCTCCTCCTCCTCCTCCTCCTCCTCCTCCTCCTCCTCCTCCTCCTGCTCCCAGTTGGAGACATAAGAGCCGAGCAAGGTGCCTGCATTATCTTTGGACCCTCGGCCTTGAAGGTGGATGAGCTGGCTTAGGTATCAGTAGTTCTACACTCCAGGAGTAATATGCCCATATCCAGAGGCGAAGGGCAGTGTGGCCCAGCGTGTGAAGGGCCCCTGGAGCCTTCTGGGACCTGACATCATGGGCTTTCCTTGATTCCTGAGACACTTCCATCACCCAGGCTACAGAGTGATACTCGAGCACTCAGATGGATACCAATGGAGAGGGCGGCTCACGCCTGTGGCTCCAATGCTTGGGAGACTGAGTCTGTAGTAGTTACTGTTCTTGTGGTTGTGTCTAAAAATTGGACAGAAGTCCTGGTGCTGGCGGTGCGCACCTTTAATGCCAGCACTCTTGGAGTTGCTGGAGGCAGGCAGTTTTCTGAGTTTGAGGCCAGCCTGGTCTACAGAGCAAGTTTCAGGACAGCCAGGGTTGCACAGAGAAACACTCGTCTCGGAAAAACAAACAAAACCAAGACAACAGCAGCAAACAGAAGCATCTTAAGTTCATCACAATGCAGATGTCTTGGCATCAGGATTCCCAGGCAGCTGAGTGGTGGCATCTGCAGCCAGGACGCTGGAGTCTGACTCCTCAGAGTCTAGGATAATGCCATACACATCCGTCTTCCTAGTCAAACCTAACTTACACCACGTGGGTTCTGGGGACTGAATTTAGGTCATCAGGTTTGGTCACACTCCCCCTTGCCCACTGGGCTGTCTTGCTGGCCCCTCCTATAGGTTTGTTTCTACAGTGATTCTACATTTCATCTGGTTGACAAGATGAGCCGCCAAGGAGGCTGGAGAAATGGCTCGGCAGTTAAGAGTCTTACTGCTCCTGCAGGGGACTGGAGTTCCACTTGGGTGGGTGGGTGGGGGGGCTCGCAATCACCTGTAACTCCAGCTCCAGAGGACCCAACCCTCTCCTGGACTCCAAAGGCACCTACATATACGTGTCTACACACACATACAAATCTTTAAAAATAGGAAAAATAAAACGTTGCTACAGAGACCGCTGAAAAATGGCGAGGTGCAAAGCTTTCAACGTGTTTTTAGTTACCTGTGTGCACAAGAGAAGATGCACTGGCACCCCAAGCTCCTCTCCAACCTTTACACACCTTCCTGTTCCCCTGGTCCTCATCTAAAAGGCAAAACACTCAACATCGAAGGCACAGACACGTTTTTTTTTTTCCCGAGACAGGGTTTCTCTGTATTGCCCAGGCTGTCTTGGAACTCACTCTGTAGACCAGGTTGGCCTCGAACTCAGAAATCCACCTGCCTCTGCCTCCCAAGTGCCAGGATTAAAGGTGTGCGCCACCACTGCCCCACACAGACAAGGTTTCCAATCTGACGCATGCGCACAGCTCGCGGTCTCCCTCGGCTTTGACTGCGCCTGCGTAAGGTCATCCGGCCCGCCAGGGGGCGGGGACGGAGGCCAGGTGCTTACTCTGATTGGCTGCGGCTGAGTAACCCGGAAGTGGTCGCGTTTCGGGGCTCTGTGGGCGGAAGGCGGCTGCGGGCTGGTGCCTGGGAGCGAGAGCGCGGCGCTAGGATGAACGCCCCTCCGGCCTTCGAGTCGTTCTTGCTCTTCGAGGGCGAGAAGAAGTAAGTGGAGGCCGGCTGAGGCGGGGATGGTTGTATAGGACGGAGCCTGCCGGCCGTCAGCTCCGGTGGAGCGCCGCGCTGCTCCTGCCTGGGGAAACCGAGGCGGGCTTTGCTTTCAGCATTCTGTTGTGCTCCGTGCGTGTCTGCCCAACTTCAGGCAGTGGTGCGAAGCATTGGCGAGTGCATGCATTTTGCAGTGGGAAGACGGAGGCTCTGGGACATTGAGTGACTTGCTCTAGACACCTGGCTGTGATGACAGCTGTGAAGGCACAGAGACACAGCTCCTTCCACTCCTCAGCAGCCTGAGGATTTCCCCTAGCTTTTCAGGGACCCCGACTTAGGCCAACCCCGGGTACGTGATTCAAAGCTAAAAAGAATTTCAGGACTCTTCGGTTTAGTGAAGCAGCATTGGTGATTTTTAATTAAAGATATTTTAATATGGGCTTGAACAGGAGGGTTCAGAGAAAGAGAGGCGCTAAGAAAATAAGACACACCAAGTTGTGTATTCAGAGAGTAGGGGAAAGTACAGTGTACTCCAGTGGCTACAGGCTTAAAGATTAAGCATCTAATTGACTTTTTGGTTTTGGTCTTCGAGATAGGGTTTCTCTGTGTATCCACCTTGGCTGTCTTGGAACTAGGTTTGCACACCAGATTGGCCTCAAACTCAGAGATCCACCTGCCTCTACCTGGGATTAAAGGCCCGAGCCACCGGCTCTGTCTTCATGTAACTGTCTTAATGGTAGCCCGGATGCTCTTTTGGTGACTCAACGTTTGCTAAGAACCCTTCTCTCTTGTGTGTGCCCCCTTCTTGGAAGTCAGCTTCGGCTCTATCTCAGGGGGAGAAAGTATGGAGGTATTGTGGCCAGGAAGCGTTCGTGAACCCCAAAACACCTCCAGGAGCCATTTCCGATGTAATAGCATTAGGGTGTCTTTATTACAAGTTTGGGCTTGGGCTCTCCTCCAACCCAACCCTGACACAGCAGCCTTGAACCCAGGACAAGGTTTTCTAGGGACTGGGAGCGAGAGGGTATGGAGCCTGGCAGGTGTCTAACTGAATGTCTGTTATAAGCTGACAGGTGGGTGCTTTGAAGGAAGACCATGATCAATCACAGTCTGAAAGTATATCCGAAATAATCTAACTTTTTTTTTTTTTTATTAACTGTTGAGTAACTTTAACTGTTTGCTAGGGAGACAAGCTGGGGTCCTTCCTGGTACAAGGGACAAGGGTGCAGCTTGTGTTTAGCTGCAGGTCAAGTTCTCAAGCTTTTTTTTTTTTTTTTTTTTTCTTAAGATGGAGGCAGGTCCCAAGATGGAGTCGGTTTGGCCTCTCAGAGGTATACCCCAGTGGTAGATTGCTTACCTAGCACTTGTGGGGCTCATTTTATCCCTGTATCAATCAGTCAGTCAATAAACAATGAAGTTCTTGAAGGAGATTCTCCAGGTTTGTCTGTACAGTGTACACTGCAGACCTGTGACTGACACTTCTCATTCCTAAGAGACGACTGTGCGGGGGTTTTGTGCTTGACATTTGATAGGACTTCAGCCTTCCTTGGGGGCATATTCTCAGCTGAGAGCATGGTTGTTGTCCCATGGGAAAGAGCATTTGGCCGTCTGGAAACGGATCTGGTTGTCCCAAGTGGGTTGCTGTTGGCAGCCCGTGGGTGGAGGCAAGGGATGCTGTTAGCAACCCTTGGTGTAGGAGACAGCCACCCAGGAAAGGATGGTTGGGTCCAAAGTGCCCATGTTCCAGACTGGCAACACGGCTTGGGTCCAGGCACCCCATGTGAGCCTGATGAGGAGTTCAGTCCCCGGGACCACTGCGGTACGGGGAGGACTGACAGTCACAGGCTGCCCTCCTACCTCATACAGGCGTGGGCAAAGTAAAGAAATCTTTGTGGACCGAGTGTGAAGAGCTCCGCTTTAGAAACGGAGGAGCAATCCTTAGCTGGTGGATTTTAATCCACCTTTAGTGCCAGCACTTGGGAGGCAGAGGCAGGGGGATTAAGGCCAGCCTGGTCTACAGATCAAGTACCAGGACACTCAGAGCTACACAGAGAAATGCTGTCTCAAAACAAGAAACAAAACCCATCATAAACAAAGCCTGCTAAGTGCATGCTCGCTGGGATATAAATCAGAGGCCATCACAGAGGGGAGGTGGCTCCTTACTTGCTTTTATTTTTTGTCATGCTGAGGACTTGTGTGTAGATCCCCGGAAGTTGTATAAAAACGGTGCCGAGTTCTGCTTCCGGTGTTCCTCCGAGGACACGGGAAGTGGAGACAGGCGGTCAGCCAGCATAGTGTGTCCCGTGGCAAATGAGACCCTAGCTTAAGCGAAGAGAAAGGCCAGGATGACGACTGAGGTTTTTCTTCATCCTCCTGCCTCAGCCTCCCAAGTTGCTGGGATTACTGGTCTGAACTACCAGGCAGGCCTACCTTGTTTACTGTTTGAATGGTGGGATGGTGGTGATGAGACCCAGAGACTTATACATGGGAGGTAAATGGTCAGCCATTGACCCATGCCGGAGCCCTCCCAGGGCCCTTTACAGATGAGCAGACACAAACAGGCCTCCAAGGGCTAGCTCTGTAGCTCAGTGGTCCAGGGCTTGGCTTAGCACGCCTGAAACCCAAGGTGCCATTCCCAGTAGCACTGGGGACAGCGGGGCTTGCAGAATGACAGACCGAGGCCTGCCTTGATTGTTAGGGGGCTTAGGGGCTAAGTGTCTCCTGGTCCGTCCCCGCTCCAAGTCAAGGTTTTTCTGTGTGGCCCAGGCCGGCCTCAAACTCTACCTGCCTCTGCCTTCTAGATGTTGGGATCAAAGGTGTGTGCCACTTGGTTCTTGTCTTCTAAGTGAGAATTTAGTCACGAGCTAGTTTAAGGGAACTGGTCATCGTGGGAAAGGACCAGGTACCTTAGTCTCTGCGGTAGCAGAACAGCCCAACTGCAGTTTCAAGACCACAAATGGGGACATTGCGACCCTCAGGGCACATGGCTGGCTCAGGGCCAGTATCACAAGGCTGGATGTGGGCTTGAGCTATTGCTGCTGTCTCTGTCTAGGATCACCATCAACAAGGACACTAAGGTTCCCAACGCCTGCTTGTTCACCATCAACAAGGAAGACCACACTCTGGGGAACATCATTAAATCGTAAGTCTCCCCCAAGGCTGGGGTCCTTGTCAGTGTCAGCAGGACCCTGTAGGCCAAGCACGTGTGCTGTGACGGTGTCTTCCCTTCTCTCCTCTGTGCTACACGGAATCAGCTCACAGACTTTTCCCAGCCTGCTCCGGCAGGTCTGTCCACAGGAGGCTGTCTCTGTGTTGGCTCTCTGACACGGTCTCCTGGAGCGTAGGCTGGCCTCAGACTCACTGTGTAACAGAATGACCTGATGATGGACTCCCGATCCTCCTCGCCGCTGCCTTCCGAGTGCTAGGATCCCAGCTGCGTGTTGGCTGGCCCGTTGATGTAATGTAGGACTGTGCAGGGAGCCCCGGCAGTTGCCTCTTGGTCTTTTGGTTCAGATCAAGTCAGGGAGCTCTAGCAAAGCAGGATTTCACTTTAATGGCCATTAAGAGTTCAAGGCCAGCTTGGTCTACAGAGTGAGTTCCAGGACAGCCAGGGCTACATAGAGAAACCCTGTCTCGAAAAAAACAAAAAAACAAAACAAAAACAAAAAAAAGAGGCAGCATTAATCCAGCAGGTGCTGGCACTGTGGCGCACACCCTTAGTCCCAGCACTCGGAGGCAGAGGCGGGCGGATCTCTGCCTTAGAGTCCAGCCTCATCTCCTTAGTGAGCTCCAACACAGCCAAGACCCTAGCTCAAAAAAAAAAAAAAAAAAAAAAGGCCAGCAGGGCCATGTGCATTTGATGGTCATTTGTGATACCTGCAACTCTTCTTTGGCCTCCAACTTTTCTCTGGGGTAGAGTTTCTCTATGTAGACCAAGCTGGACTCAAAGTCAGAGATCCGCCTGCCTCTGCCCTGAGTGCTAGGATTTTTTTTAAAAATATTTATTTATTTATTATATGTAAGTACACTGTAGCTGTCTTCAGACACAGCAGAAGAGGGCATCAGATCTCATTACAGATGGTTGTGAGCCACCACTTGGTTGCTGGGATTTGAACTCAGGACCTTCGGAAGAGCAGTCAGTGCTCTTAACCGCTGAGCCATCTCTCCAGCCCTAGCCTCCACATTTTTAAAACTTGTGTTTTTTCTTGGAGTGTGACTGCCCTCTAAGGTATTGAATTCCCTGGAACCGGAATTACAGGTGGCTCCCATGGGCCATGGGTGCTGGATTGAACTTGGGTCCTCTGCAGGAGCAGTACTTTTTGGGGGTGGGGGGTGGGGTTGGTTTTCGAGACAGGGTTTCTCTGTGTAGCCCTGGCTGTCCTGGAACTCACTCTGTAGACCAGGCTGGCCTCGAACTCAGAGATCCACCTGCCTCTGCCTCCCAAGTGCTGGGATTACAGGTGTGCGCCACCACCGCCCGGCTAGCAGCCAGTACTCTTAACTGCCGAGCTGAGCCATCTCCAGCCCCCAGTTCTACAGCTCTTCAGATATATTTGGCAGGGCCAGTTGCACCTGCTTACTGTCCCTGCGGATGGGGCCTTACACATTTTAGCTTAGGAGCGGCCTGCAGCCACTGTCATGGCTCTCGATTGCTGTGGTGAGACGCCATGACAGACTGGTCCCCAGCCAGGGCCCCTCACCCTGGCATAAGGCTCCCACAGGTCTGGGCCCTTTAACTTGGTTTTTCCCCCTGGTGCTGGGAGGGCACCTCAGGCTCATGAGCATTGGGCAAGCTCGCTCCACTGAGCCACAGCCCAGCTGTGGTTTTTCTTTCTTTAAAAATTTATTTTTATTCATGAGCACACTGTAGCTATCTTCAGACACTCCAGAAGAGGACATCGGATCCCATAGATGGCTGTGAGCCACCATGTGGTTGCTGGGATTGAACTCGGGACCTTTGGAAGAATGATCAGTGCTCTTAACCACTGAGCCATCTCTTCAGCCCCCCCCCCCCCAAGCGTTTTTTAAAAGCCAGGCTCATTTAGCTGCCTACGCTGGCCTTGAACTTACAGTCCTGAGGAGCCAGGATGAAGGCCTGCACCACACTCCCCTATTCACAGTGCGGGTGGGGCTCCTCTGGTTAGCAAGCCCGCCAGGTTTGACGGCCCTCGCTGTGCACTCTGCCTTTCTCAGCCAGCTGCTGAAGGACCCGCAGGTGCTGTTTGCTGGCTACAAAGTCCCGCACCCCCTGGAGCACAAGATCATCATCCGTGTGCAGACCACCCCAGACTACAGTCCCCAGGAGGCTTTCACCAACGCCATCACAGATCTCATCAGCGAGCTCTCCCTCCTGGAGGAGCGGTTCCGGGTGAGGAGCGTGGGGGTCGGGAGGCGCAGCTGCTGCTGTGGCTGTGAGTTACCGTGTGAGATTTAGCGGTAGAGGAGCTGCCTCAGCACACCTAGAATCCCCGATGAGGGGCTGGGGTGTAGCTTAGTGGCCCAAAGTTTACCAAGCACAACCAAGGCCTTGGTACAACCCCTAGCACCGAAACCAGAAAACAAAAGACCAACTCTCCCTTTGCTCCAGGCCCTTGTCCAGTAGCCTAGCTGTTCTTCCCAGGGTAGGACAGTTCTTGGTCTGGGGCCCTCCGAGTAAGGTAAGCCTCTTTTGAGGTTTCACCCCACTGCGCATGTCCCAGTTGGCTCTACCCCCCCCCCCCCCAGCCGTCAGCAAGCAGATGCCACAGGGCAGGGTGGGTACCGGGAGCCTTTGGAACCTGGGCTGCCCCGCTGTGTTCTCTGGAGTGCTGCATTTGCAAGGACTGCGGCACCGCAGTCTTGGTGCCCCACCATCTGGGTAGCCTGGGGTCTTTCCAGCGTAGTCACTGCCTTTGTCGTCCTCAGGTGGCCATCAAGGACAAGCAAGAAGGAATTGAGTAGCCGCTGAGAGAAGCATTGCTTAGTGGCTGTATGGCTGGCGCGTACATCCCCAGGACCCTTCTCAGTCCACCACGATGGCGACGGCCACTTTCCGCTCCCTAGCTGCGCACGGGACACTGCCCCATTCTGCACATAGACTGTTATTTTCCTAATAAAGCAGAGCAGAAGAGGGGCTGTGCAGCGTGACTGTCAGACTGGATGGCTGTCACTCAGACCCACACAGGCTGGGCGGAACCTGGGGCTGCTGGCCTGCCTGAGTTAACTGAGCGAGGTAGGAGCCCCGGGGGAGCCTGTGTGGGTGGCTGCACTCACTTCCCACTGGCCTCTACTCCACAATAGAGAATTTAATAAAAAATACTCGCTGGTACAAACCCCTCCCACCAACCCAAGCTAAAAGCCATGTCCGACACGCTGCCTTGTGCAGGCAGGCTAGCATCTCCTCCAGATGCACACGATGTTGGAGTCTGTCAGAGCAGTGAGGTAGGTGAAGGCCGCGTTGGCCACGACCGTGTTTACCATGGTCTTGGTCACTGGTTGGCCCAGTGCTGTTGGCTGAGGCCACTTCAGGATCTGAGGAGGGAAAAAGAAGGCGTCAGGCTCCTGCCTACCCAACAGTAGCCCTAAGGGACCCCAGGACCTGCAGGGTGCCAACGTCACCACAATACCTGTGTTGGGGGTTGCAGAGTTGTTGCCAGCAGAGGCGACTGCTTCAGCAGGGGTTCAACATCGTAGACCCACACACTGCCTTCCTCGTCCCCACACAGCACGAGGTTTTTGTCTGCCAGGACAAGTGGGAGCCTCAGATGGGGTGGGGCAGGGCGGGGTGGGGCGGGGCAGAGGGAGGGTAGCGGAGTGGGCAGGCTCACCAGGACAGGTGCTGAGTGAGAAGTAGGCCAGGCTGGTGGCTGACCACTGCAGCCGGGCCAGGATGACCACGGACAACACAGACTGGCTGCCCCGGCCTGCCCACGTCTGGCTCCAGCTCCACAGGTAGATGGTGCCCTGTCCACTCCCTTTGGAGGCTGCAGGGAGAGCAGATAGAGTCAGGGATGACTGCCTGCCCAAGCCAGCTGTCACTACAACCTCCCTGCTCCCCAACAGGTGCCTCACACCCTTAGACGAGGCCCCAGCCCGCCCGGGGTGTCCCAGCTGGGCGCACTCACCCACCACATCTTCATTCACAAATGCCAGTCCATCCACTCTTTGTCCCGACACCTTGGAGTCCGCAGAGAAGACGAAGTCCACCTCGCACCCCCTGTAGAAGACACTAGCCTTACCCAGGCACTAACAGTCCCCACCGCACTCAAGAAGCCGCATGGTCCTGCTTGGGGCTTGGGCCCAGAGAGCTTTAGCTTTGTCTTAAAGGGGAGTCACAGGGGGGAGCACAGGGTCACCAGGGGGTCATTCAAGTCAACTCGAGCTCTCCCTGCTGTGGATTCCCTCTGTAATACCCCAAGGCACAGAGTCCCGCCCTCCTTCCCCAACAGCTGTTTTCTAACTGCTCCAGGGCCACTGCGGCCCCTCAAGGCAGGAAAGTGGCCAGGCCCCGCTGTCCAAGAAAAAATATCCTACCAGTCCCCAACCACCCTGGGAACACCCCGTCCCCCAACCCTATATAAACCCTGTGGTCTGCCAGTTCTCTGCGGCCTCTGGCCTGAGCGGAGGCAGCCACCCTCCTCGGGTGTTCCCTCCCGGCTAATCTCTTGTGTGAGGTTTGTTGTGGGGTGTGGCTGTGGCATTCCTCCACTCCCGGGTGCGTCTTGGAGTAGAGTTCCCTCTGACTGGGAAGCCACCCTGAACTGGAGCGCAGCCGTTACACCCGCACAGGGGAGACGCTCCCCCTTCAGAGCTGCACCACTCATCGGTGCGGTGACTCCAAGGGCTCTCCTGGTGCCTGTGCGCCCCTTTGTCTGCCGCACCGGGACCCTGTCCCTCAGCTCCAGTCCACTGAGAGCTGGGCACCCGCCCCAGGCCCCTGTGGTAATTAGGGAAGTCCCCCTTTGGTCAGTGAAAACGCCCCTGCATCTGAGGCCATTGAGAGCCCAGCAACCATTTTGTGGTGCTCTTGCAAGGGGAGGCCCCCAGCCTCGGTCCTTAAGACCACGGCCGGCCCTCTTCTCCTGACCCTCCTACAATATGCCGATCTGGATCCCAAGACCCCAGATGGAAAACAACTCCTGACGAGCTGCTACTTCTCTCCGAGTTTCCAAGATACTAGGGTCAAACTTAAATGTCTTCAGAAAGGACCCGACTCCACAGTCTTGGTGGCCTTCAAGGTGTACCCCCGGAGAGGTATGGAGAGAGACTCTCTTATAAGCAGCACCTGTCACTAAGAAGGCCTATGGCCAATGAACTGAGGCAGGAATAGGGCAACACTGGCAGGAGGAGAGGATTCTGGGAAAYAGAGGTATGGGGGATTTGCCCAGGAACACTGAGGAGACAGCTGTAAACCAGCCACATAGAGGAACTCAGGAGAGAATAAAGGGAGATTGCCGGGGACTCCGAGGAGGGGGACGCCCAGGAGATGGACGTAGCCAGCAGCAGCCGAACTCAGGAGAGAATGGGGGAGACTCACCCTGAACTTCATGAGGCTGCGGAGAGGAAACTAACCATTTGGAAGACAGAGTAATTTAATGGGTTAAATAAGTTACAAGCATTTTGGGAATGACCCAAAGCTTGTGGCCTAGGCATTTATTAAACCATGGACCATGTCCAAGGGTCATCAAGAAGGGCACTGTGGCCGGGCGGTGGTGGCGCACGCCTTTAATCCCAGCACTTGGGAGGCAGAGGCAGGCGGATTTCTGAGTTCTAGGCCAGCCTGGTCTACAGAGTGAGTTCCAGGACAGCCAGGGCTACACAGAGAAACCCTGTCTC
>BDUI01008671.1:66393-89030 GCA_002335545.1 Apodemus speciosus
AGGAATGGATACAGAAAATGTGGTATATTTACACAATGGAATACTACTCAGCAATTAAAAACAATGAATTCATGAAATTCTTAGGCAAATGGTTGGAACTGGAAAATATCATCCTAAATTAGGTAACCCAATCACAAAATAACACACATGGAATACAGTCACTAATAAGTGGATATTAGCCCAGAAGCTCTGAATACCCAAGACACAATTAACATATCAATTGATTCCCAAGAAGAAGGATGGAGAGGGCCCTGGTCCTGGAAATGCTTGATGCAAAAGTGTAGGGGATTACCAGGACAGAGAGACGTGGGAGTGTGTTGATTGGGGATTGGGCAGAGAGAAGAGGGTTTATGATACTTATGGGGAAGGGGTAACCAGGTAAAGGGAAATCATTTGGAATGTAAACAAAGAATGTAGAAAATAAATAAATAAATAAATAAATAAATAAATAAATAAATAAATAAATAAATGTAAGCAATATAGGTCTGGAGAGAGATTAGAGAATAAAACACTTGCTATTCAATCCTGACAATTTGAGTTGATCTCTACCCCTAGAATTTATACTTGCTCATTCATGTTCTTTTTGTTCTCCAGTACCCAGGAAATAGAGATAGCCTAAATTTCCATCAACTTTGAAAAGATGAAACATAAACAATGGGATATTATTAGACTAGTAAAAATATCGAAATTCTGAAATGTTCAGGCAAATGAGTAGAGGTAGAAATACTTACCCACAGTGATTCGGATCCCAAGAGACAAATATAACAGGCTTTCTCTTATTTGTGAATTGTAGCTTCAGTGTTTTAGATATATGTCTTTCATTCTAAATAATCACAGTTTAGGAAACTAGAAAAGGACCATGGATCTAAGAGGAGATAATCCTTAGGGGAGTGAGGCTGAGTATATATTATAAATGGTAAAAAAAAAATGGAAACCAGAATTAGTGTATTAAATGGGCATAGAATTGAGAGTGCAGAGTAAAGTAGGCAATAGGGGAAGAGACAATTAACCTTACATCCTCTTGCAAAATTATATAGAAAGCTGCCACCAAAGAAGCCTTCCTAAAATATACACATACATGAATTGAACTCAAATGAACCTGCTTATATAATGGGAGCAACCATACCTCGACTAGGCATCTCGTGCCACTGAGAAATGTTTCCTATGCAAGGTATGAGTTACATCTTGTTGAGTCATAAATCAAAGGAGTCCCAAACTCCCACCACACCCAAACCTCAAAGGCTGTTGGTACTTCTCAGCAACCTTATAAATAAACTCCATAGGTAAAGACATCACTTACTTATGTCATCAGGCAAGAGGAAATAAAGGTGGTGACCATCTACAAATCACTAATCCTACTGACTAATATCCATAGTGCTGGACAGTACTCTGCACACAACTCAAAGATGAAAATAGTGATGTTTCACCTAGCCTCAAGCTCTGTGACCTACGAATACAACCTGTACACAAGACATGTTGGTGCAATAGTAGCACAGATATTATGGGATTCAGGAAATCTGTTTTAATTGAATTCAAAGCTCACTGCACGTAATGGAACCAATACCCAATTCCAGTAAAGAAGCCAGGAATCTAAGACTAGGTATATCATAGACACTAGTGGAAAATATACTCTTACTATTCTGCTGAAAGAACATAGCAATAAAATAGCCTCTAAAAACGTTTCTATACCAGTCATATCTCATTAGACAAGGTTCTTCTTTCAATAGATGGTAATTAAAGCCATAACTATACAACACACAGAGAGTGAACATATCAGCATACTCATCCTTAATGGGAAATCATCAATAAAACCCACTTCTCTAAGCTCGGTGATGTACATAGAAGAGGAAGCAGAAARTCTCTAAAAGCCATGGGTAGTAGATGAATTCATGGAATAAAATGTCTTCCAGATACAATCAGAGTAATCACATGAGAACTTTCAGAGACTCGGTAAACATGTATAGAACAGACAAAAGTCAAAGAGCTAAAAGAGGGAAGTAGACTCAAAGCCCCACCCCTCACCAATAAACTATTTGCAATTTTTGTCTTCCAAAATAAGAAAAAAATATTACATGGAGTGTGCTGTGCATAAGGACCGCAATCAAAAGCAGGATCTATGAACAGGAATAATTAGCCAACACAAAATAGACATATGTGTGTATGTGTGTGTGATTGTGTGTGTGTGTATGTGTGTGTGTGTGTGTGTGTGAGAGAGAGAGAGAGAGATAGAGAGAGAGAGAGAAAGAGAGAGACAGAGAGAGAGTGTTTGATTTGTTTCATTTATTATTATTATTTGTTGTTATATATAGGTTCTTATTTTGGTAATATTTTTGTTTAGTAGTTTATTTCATTTTCAATTTTTTTGACTTTTCTTCTTTTTTATTGAAGGAGGTAGAAAACATGAAGTTGTATTAATAGCTAAGTAGAAGGAACTAGAAGTAGATGGGCGTGTACTAATGAGATGAACATATAGTGCAAGAACATTAAGTAAAATGTTATGAATAGATGCATTCTCTATTAAAAAGCATGATACTATAGGACCATGGGACGCTCCTCTATAGTGAGATATGAGTTAGAAAGAGCAATCTCTTTAAATTTTACAATGAAAAAGCATAAAGAGAAACCTCAAAACAAAAGAAAGTTAACAAAGAACTACTTAGTAAAGTTATTCACTGGTTTCTGATGATACATTTAGTATGAAAATGTCAACACACACCTATCCACATGAACACATGTGTAGTAATAAAATGAGTTAGGGAGTACATCAACTGAACAAAAGAGAATAGAGAAAAGGCAACTGTAACCTTTTAGTTCTTGCTGGACAGTGGTCTATGTTTCAGTTAATCAGGTAATAAAGAACTGCTAAGAACATTTAAATTCATTCATTATCCAGTTTACCAGTTGTCCTCTTTGTAGAATTGCCATGTATCTTCACTGACTAGCAGAGAAGTAGCCTGATTATCAAATGCATGTGATATTGTGGGTATACTCTAGCTTTAAATAATGAATAAATTCATCCCATTACACATGAAAACAAAAGAGATTAAAAAAAAATACTGTGGCTATGCTTCTAGCATGCATGGAAGCTTATGTCTTTCAGTAGAGTTCTGTTCAGAGGGAATGAGGAAATCCTCCTAAATAAAGATATCTTAGTTTTCAAAATACAAATGATGAAAAAAATCAAGAATTGAGAAAGAGAGAGAGAGAGATGGAGGGAGAGAGAGAGAGAATGAGAGACAAAGAGATAGACACAGAGTGACTGTTGAAATGGCAGAATGAAGTGAAGAAAGATCATCTTAGAAAGATTATTTAAGAAGACAGCCAAACCCTAAAATTGGGATTATGATGTAAATTTGTTTTAAAGAGAAACTAATTGCTCAGACAACTATATAAACACATATTCTCTTTTAGAAACTCATTTTGCAATTTTTAAAAGACTTTGAAAGGTTGAAGTTTGAAGGCTTTCAAGTATTTCTCATTAATATGTACCAGTGGGAGATATTGTCTTAACAATAAACATGTTAATTGGGCTTAGCTGACAGTTGAGAGAGAAAGTTATATAATAGGGGTCACAAACTCCAAAGCCTACAGGGGCCATGCTGTTAACATAAATGAGAGAAACAACCTCAATCCAAGAACAATAAAACCAAGGCTGGAAGAGCCTTTGTGAACTGGGGACCACATAACCTTTCTAGAGGGCCAACTTGTATTCAGACCTTGCCAATCATTGCCACATGGGAAGACAAAGTTAACAGTTCTGGAGTTCTTAACTGCTTCTCCGAAAAGCTGAAAATATAGATTAAGATGCTGATATGGGTTGGTGGCTTTTTGTAAAACAAGTATGATACAAAATGTTCCAGGGTTACAGAAAGAGTGGAGCCAATGGCTTTTGAATTCTGGTAGAAAACAATAGGGTATTTAACAATTCTTATGAGGAGAAGAATGTGGCAGAGTTTGGAATTGCTTGAGTAAGCAACGGTAAAGGGGTTGTGGGAGGGAAATGGTGTGAGGAGAGGAAACAAGAAAAAGACATCAGCATTACTGATTCATAAAAAGTGTCTAATGTTGTGTGACTAAGAAAGGAAATGGTAGGTTAAATACACCTTTCAATTTCAGTGTCAATGGATCACATAGCAGTTCTGTCAGCAAACTGATATAAAATCCCCACAGTATCCGATCAAATATATACATGGCAGTAGCTGAAGTACTTTATTGTAAACATCTTTGTCCATAAGAGGAACACATCTGATGTATTGTGTTTATTATGAATGTTAAATATTTGACAATCACTTCAATCACTTCTATCTCTCTCTCCATAACTATATATTATAAATGGTATATTATATATATGGTATATCTTACATATACACTGCATTTGTCTACACAGCATGAAAATATATCTTTAATTATTCCATTCTCAATTATGTCAAGAAAAATTCAAACTTCTGGTAATGCAAATGAATGTGTATATATGTAGTTTTATTTCTTTTAATGATATTATTATATAAACAACTTTGAGTAGGAATTGGTCTATAGTTTTAATCTGGAGGATTTAATTCTGATTACCAGAGAACATGATATTAGCATCTGTCTTATTTGAAATCCCAGGTATTATTTAATTCAAAAGAAAAGGAAGTATCAATGATGATTTCATATTTCTAACATATTGGAGTAAATAGATTTATTATTTATTGAATAGATTTATTATTAAAATAGAATTGTTTAATAGGAAAATGCTGTATTTAGAATAAGAAAAAAATGTTTGTTCCTTGAAAGATAAGTGTTGATAATAGGAAAGATAATTTAGGATAGTGACACAAAAATAATTTTAGGGTCCTAGATGGATTCATGGAAAGAAAAAATGTATAGGTTATATTCATGTCACTGGAGATAATTTCTTTGCTAATCAAATCAAGTCTCCAGTGTCCACTGTGTCTTCCCTGTACTATTGCTTTGATGGTATTGAAATCCTAGTTCAATGTTATCTTCTGTTATTTCATTGTATTATACATATTACCAATGGATACAGGAATGCTTCATTTGTAATCATACTTGTTAAAAGATAAAAATTTAACAAATCATTTCAAGTAGAATGGACTGAGCTAATTTCATGGATCTAGTTATAATAGGAGGGGACATATTTATTGATAAATGGATAAACATTAAACATCGTAAAATAAAAATACTAAATGAAAACAAATGCTAAAAGACGAATTAGACTATTTTACTTCTTAATGGTCTTTACTTTTAATTATCTATATATAGAGGAATTTTAATCAAGCAACAAGGCTACTGTCAGAAGGGGTCGCATCCAAAGACTCTAACTGGAGTACAGACACACCACACAACTTTAATCCCTGTGGCTGGAATACAGACACATACTTAGCACAAAGCTTTAAGGTGAAATTAGTTTAGAGGAAGAAACAGCCTTTTGAAATTGACTTCAAATTGAGGGGCAGACAAAATGATGAGTCAGAGAAAAATTTGACAGAAAGAGTAGAGATAGAATAAGCCCAACTCTCAGGAGAACAGCATAGGAAACAAAGGCTATTTAAGAGATTGAGAGACACAAAGGGAGAGTTAGTGAGGTGCGTGCAGTGTAGTAGAGTTAAATTCCTTTTTGAGTTCATGCAGTTCAGCATAGGTCATCAGAGACAGTTAAAGCCAGAGAATGATAAGGACCTAGATTAGAAGAAATGGCCAGAGTGAATTTGATGCCAAGCAAAACAATTCTGTTGAGAAGCTGAGAAAAGTCAGATTGAATTGGGCAGGTTGGAGAATAGTTTGAGCTCTAACAGTTGAGTCGAACGAGCCAGCCAGAGTTCAAAAAGAATTAGAATAGGGTGAGCTTATTAAGCAGTAAGCCTCTAAAACAACAATTACATCTGGCAAATAAATGCAACAATTACATTTGTACATGAGTGTATGAGGGGCAATGTGGAAGTGAGTGAAGTTATCCACAGAAGCCAGAAGAGAACTTTGAATCCTCCAGGGGTGGAGTTTCTGGCATTTGTGAGCTATAATAATCATATTTAGACAGTTTCTATTTCACTGTATTCCCAATGTAACCAATCAGATATGAAGAACAGAAGGCTTGGTCAGGAATAAAAATTTTTTAGAGTATGCATAATAATAGGAAATTATACACTTTACTATCTTTTAATAGAAAAACCTCTTATTTAATCTTTTGCTAATACACAGATGGACATGTTTGAAATTAAACTTAGATTTACTCGGGAAAGAACCATAAACAGTAAAAGGATATATATATATATATATATATAACCAAATCTATCAATCAAAATTGAAAGTCACCCTAATCATACCTTATTAGTAGTTAGCCTTTTCTTTCTTTAGGCCTTATAAAAAGGTATACTGAGGACCTTGAATACTCACAATCAAGTGTCATGCTTTCTATTATATAAATATATTATATTTATAATATATATGTATGTACACACACATTCCAAAAGTTATCTAGTTTCATTTGTAAATTCACATGAGCCTTTATTTTCAATTCTTTGGACAAGAGGCAAAAAAGCCACCTGTTATTACTTCTCGATATTGGCCTGCCTGTGTCTCATTGCTTTCTCATCTTTTAGCTGATGGGATTCACCAGTGTATAAACTGAGGTCCTTAGGACTGGTATCCTTTAGTTACATTGAGGATATAGCACATGATTCACCATGCTAGAAGATAATTTAGTTAATCTAGATTTGAGACTGTGTTTGCTTCTTTCCCATACCCTACAGGGACAGCTTGGTAGAAACTTTACCCTCAAACTATAGCTGTCCTGAGCTATTTTGCATCTGTCTTGTACAAAAATTGCTATTCCAGCCTGCTGTGTCATCTTGCGAAGCTAACTTTAGGGAGGAATTTTAATTCTCAGATATACCCCTATAATGACCTCCTTGCCAGACGTTTTTTGCCTTGGGTCTTGTAGTCCAGCTGGCCTCAGGCTTAAGGCTTATCTTGTGGCCATTTGGTTTTATTTCTGATCCTATTGCATTTTCTGGTTTAGGGGATGTTGTCTTTTATTGGAGAATGGTCCTGTCATATGCAAAAGATTGTGTCTATTACTGCTGTTTGATAAAAGATAAAGGAAAATTTAAAGGTCATTTAACAGCCTCTATACAAAAGTTGTATAGTATTTGTTATAACACAAAATATCATTTATTTTTCATAGTTGAAATATACCTTTATATTCAGAGACTCTATATAATCTCTGATCTAATTTCTGACAATATTCAAGGTAGTTTACAATAAATTGCTTTGTTAAAAAGCACTTCAGTATACAAATATAAATAACCAAACATATCATATAATTCTGTATATAATGCTAAAAGTAGCAACTTTTTTTTCTGTAGTATTTATTTTCAAAATTTAAGAGTTTTAAGTACCAGTGGTTGATCATTTAAAAATTTAAATATGGCCTGTGGCAAAAAACTGCTGGCTGCATTTGGTTCTTAGCTAATAAAAAAAAAAATGTGCCATAGTTTTTGGATAACAATATACAATGTTAGAAAACTACATCCCCAGGCATGCTTGCAGTGAAGGCCAAGTGATACTGATCCAAGTGAGGTGGAAGTCCTGCTTTCATAAGGAAGACTTCTTGGAAAGCTATAATTTTCCTGATAAAAGTAAATCTCTTATCACTTACCACTGTCATTTACTCTGTTCCTTTCTTGTTTATAATACAAAGGTTGGTTCCTGTAAAGAAGCTCCCTTCTTACAGCCCTGGGGATAAAAGATAGAGTCTGGGAATAGTGGAGAAGAAAGATAACAGGTGTCTGGGATTTGAGTAGTAATTTGGCCTTTTATTTGTTTTCCTAGAGGATTTCTCTCTCTTTCTCTTTCTTTCTTTCTTTCTTTCTTTCTTTCTTTCTTTCTTTCTTTCTTTCTTTCTTTCTTTCTTTCTTTCTTTTGTTCTTTCTTTTTTCCTTCCTTCCTTCCTTTCTTTCTTTCTTCCTTTCTTTCTTTCTTTTCTGCTTTCCTTTTATGTTATTTTCATTCATGTCAAGAGGGTGTATATGCAAGTGTTTGTTGGGAGGGAGGAAGGAAAAATGGTGAAATTATGTTATAATCTTACAAATAAAAGACGTATCAATAAAATAGTCTCACTCCTTAATACAAACTAGCTTTAAATTAACAGCAGTCTTCTGCCTCATCCCCCTAAATATGGGTTGTTTTGGTGTGTACCTTCATGACTAATGATTTAGCCTTTCAATATTTACCTTTCAACTGCTTATAACAGGAGATGGACAAGTTTTCTTTTTGTGTAAACAGCAGATGATTATTCTAATTGACCAATGGTAAATAATTTTACCATGTTCCTGTATGTGAGTCTCCTATGACTAACAATGAATGAAGCACTGGAAGTTGTTAGCACAGTGTGACAGTTAAAGTAACACTTTTATCAAAGACAAACGAGGAGCATTTTTTTTTAATTTGGAAGACAATAAACAAGATTACACCGTGGGAAAGATTGACGGAGTAAAAGAAAGGCATAATGGCTTTCAGGATAAGAAGTTAAATGACTCTTACTGAACACGCTAGTCCTCTGTTCTGTCCCCAATGCTCTGAGAGACCCTTCCTTGAGTGAGACTATCTTAAAAGCAATGCAAAACCAACTAGTTCTGATTTCCACTTAAGACATAGCAAACTAAGAATTCTAGAGCTTATTTTGGTGGTACCCAAGGACACTAACTTCTAGCTTCTACAGTGAAGACTAGAGAGAATATCACAAGGTAAATTGGAAATATGATTTTTAAAACTAATTTTAAGGTATATTTGAAAAAGTTGAGACATAAGGCAAAATAACAAATAAATACTGGAATATTTAGATAAGAAGGATTCTAGATATCTATGAGAAAAGACAGTTGATTGAACTGAACTAGCAAATGGGCTTAAGAAATTTTCATTGATGAACTTTGGGCTTTGGGGGGGGGGGAAGTGTGCTAAAAGCATTCCTAAAGAATGTGTGGGCAAATATAAGCTACATAGCTCTAACCTGCTCCCCACCGCACCCAGGGTCCTAGAAGAAAGGGAAACTCAGACAGCTGGTTACTCAGATTGACACTTGGTTACGGCAGGCTAGCAGAGGAGGAAAACCACTGTGGAAAAGAAGCTCTGAAACCATTGAATTGAGAGGCAGCATTCAACTAGAAGGCTGATTTTCGGAATTGGGGATTGCTTATAATTATTGCAATGACATAGAAGATCAAAATCAGAGCTAATATGCTCTCAGACACAGAAGGTTACAAAGATGCTGAATAAATATCATTCCTTGAAGCAACATAAAGAGCAAATGACAAAGGTAATAGGAAGCCGAAAAAAATCAAGACTGAATAATGGTGCTTGGGTGTTGTCTTCTAACAAAATGTTAGAATTTCTTATGTGTCTCCTACAACTGAAAACTATCAAATTAAAAGGTTGCTGTATACTTGGGGTAAAAAAAAGTCTTCAGACAAATATGGCAAGTATGCTTATGTCTCTCTTTACCTCAGGCTTCTTTTCCAGGTCTCTGTATTGCCCATGGCTGTGCCGGCAATCCCAAATACTGAAAAAAGCAAGCAAACAACAACAAATACCACCACCACCACCAAAAAGAAGCCAGTTACTCAAAACATTTTAACGTGAAAAAGAACACAATTAAAGTTACATATTTATTGGCAATATATGTAGAGAGTTAAATATACTATCCATATTATATGTTATTAGAACTGAAATGCACTTTTGATTTTCTCATGCAATATGTACAATCTTATTTAATATATGAAATTCTTATATAGTCAATATAAATGCAATAGTACAGACATGTAATACTACAGATCCAACAAATCTCCACCTACCCAATATTGTCATATGAACACTGAATTTCTATTATAATATCCTTCCTCACCCCCRATTTAATAAAAAAAAAAATCTCATCCTGTAGCGAGTTTAGGGGAATATCCACTCTTACACAATGATGTTGATACATCCATAGTTTGGCTAAAGGGGTAATTTTACATACAAGTCAAGAAAACTCAAAACATTTCTACAAAAAATTATTTTTATAAAGCTGTTTGCACGGATTTGTGTATTTTTTGTTGATTATTTTTTAAAACAGCAACAGTCTTCTTACAGGTATCTATCATCAATAAGCTGTTTTGATGAGATTGAAAGAAGGAATCTCATTTGACCATTGGAGAATAAGAAAATAAACTGTAAGGTATACTTATTTTATAATAGTTTAAAGGAAATGGGTTGCTATGATTTTAAAAAATTATTTATTTCCCTAATGGAATTATAAGAAGTTATGAAGAATTATGAAAAAATAAATACGTGCAGGTGATTTTCTAATGGATTATGATAACTCTTCAAAAGTGTGGTTGGAATTAAATGTGAAATATTACATATGTACAATATGAAATTATTATTTTAAAACTCACCTCAAACACAAGTAACCCTGTGCTAGAAAATGAGTTTGGCCTTTCATAAACAAAACATGTCCATTTCTATTTGAAGTAAAATTATTTTCTCTATTCAAATATAAAAAGAACATTTTAAAATTAAATTCAGGCTCTTAAAATGAATGCAGTTCCAAAAGCTCAGAAACATTTAATTGAGTTAATTAATTATTTATATATGTGCTTTTATACATTCCCTCAAGTAGATTGAAAAAAAACAGTTTAAGGTACATACATTTTGCATGCATAGAAAGATTGACAGGAGTGGAAGCAAATTTTAATATTTTAGCATTAAAGCATATTTCAAAAATATTAAATTACATCAATCATCTTTATGTGAGATGTTTGACAAACAGAGGTCTTTTTTTTTTAATGTACCATGTAGCAATGTTTCCAGAATAAAGTTCCGATTCGTTTTCAGGTTTTACTCTCCAATATTTAGATTAAGTCCTAACACCTGAGGCCTAATAAGTGTTGGGCCACAGAAATGTAAATCAACATCTAGAACACAGGCAATGCTGACTTCTACAAGCAGGAAACAAAAGCTAACATCTTACTCTTTTGTTGATCTATTCCTTTTCCATACTCATCATCTCCAAGCAGAAATTTCATCGTGAACGTTCTGAATATTTTAAATGTAACCACTGTAACATTTTACTCTTTTTTTGGTGGGGACCTAGGTACCTATTGAAACTTAGTTCAATTATGTTAGTGTTTCATCACCCACTGCTTTACCTAACTTATTGATTTTTCTTTTGTCATGCAGCTAGTATAAGTATTTGAGCAAAGTGTAAGATGATTCAGATCAATTAATTATTTTTCAACTTTCCTTCTTTTGTTAGCTCCAAGGTCTCAATGCCAACCCTTTGAGCTGTAAAGCCTCTTAACGCAAAATTCAAAGTACCTGTGAAAAGCTCTTGCTCCTCAAGCCTTGCCTTTGGTGATAGTCTTACTTGCTACCTAGCTTATTCTATCATGATGGTCTTATAGCTCAGACCTTTTCCAGCTCCAACCTATCAAACACAGTGTAGGCAAGTAATTTTTCTTAAAACATGGTGATGAACATGCTGTTCTGTTGGTGATGATTTTCCATGTTTGACAAAACAACATAGACATTTCTTTGTTTGGGTTCAATCTCTATTACCATGGATAAACTATTTTATAGACTTTATTCATGAGACACGCACACTGAGAATCTCAGGCTCTCCAGAATGAAATGAACAGAATTACTGTTTTCAACATTTAAAATAATTTGAAAAAAGAAAGACACATGCAGGATAACCTACTGTTTGGGAGTGAATGTGAAATTTATAAACAAAAATAATTATTTAGTCTTTCTCAGAAGAATAGAACATGAAATATGTTTGGGTAAGAGTTTAGTTCTGTCACTCTGGAGATCACTACAAATGACTAACTCCTCTTGAATATTTAATTAGTAATTTCCTTCTTATACATACATGTTTGGTAGCCTGAAGTTTTATAGTAGATATGCCTCTTTGAAAAATGTAAGATGTATTTTATCACTGAATCTCTGTGATTTTTTTTTCCTTTTCAGATGTCGTTTTGTAAACTGGGCAATGACAATGAATCTGCTTTATATTCTCTGATTTTATAAAAACCCCTTGAGGTCTCAGTACAATGCTTCATATTTAATGAACATCCAGTAAAATAAATGTAGAATACTTTTAAAACACGTAAAACGAGGTCTCCTTCTGGTTTAAATTTGCATGTGTTTGATTGCAAAGAGGATAAATGTTTGTATTCTTTTATACTCTACACGTGGTTTTGTCTTCTGGAAGAAAAAGCTAATCTCTACATATATCAGTTATGAGATGAAATGCCACTCACAGATTCCTATAATGGAGCCTATGTCAGCAACTCGGGGTGTGATTTTGCAATATGCTAGGAATTTTAAGATCTGGGGCTTATCTGGAGTAAAAAACGATCCCTAGATACATAGACTTTGGATTCTCTGTATACACACACATACACACACACACACACACACACACACACACACACACACACATATTTGATACCATGAAATTTGTGTGAAATAACATGAGGGAATAAAAGCCAGAGATGCTTGAATTACAAAGAATTCTCAAGCTTTTTGAATGGAAATTTCAGCAATTTTATAGATTTGAAAATCATATAAACATGGATAAAACACTTAAAAATATGAAGATTTGCATAGTCAGGGAGAATAGTCATATTTTTTTCTTCATTAATAGATGTAATTATCACTTTACATCCCAATCACAGTCCCGTTCCCTCCCCTCTACCCAGACCCTCTCTCACAAGCCACTCCCCCTTTACCCCTGCCTTTTTCCACAGAGAAAGGGAAGTCCCCAATGGGTACCAGCCTGCTATGGGACATAAAACCACTGCAGGACTAAGCACATTCCCTATTGAGGCCAGACAAGGCAGCCCAGCTAGGGAAAGCAACAGAGGGAGACATTGGACACAGAGACAGTTGTAGCTATAATTGTTAGGGGACCCATATGATGACTGAGTTCCATGTCAGCTGCAAATGTGTTGGGGACCTAGGTCCAGCCTCTGCATGCTCTTTGGTTGGTGGTTCAGTCTCAACACGCCGTCATGGGCCCAGGTTATTTGACCCTGTAGATCTTCTTGGGTTGTTCTTGATCCTTCTTCTGGCTCTCTCAACCCTTTCTCCCACTCTTTCACAAGACTCTGTGAGGTCCACCTGATGTTTGGCTGTATGTCTGCATCAGTTTCCTTCAGTTGGATGAAGCCTCTTAATGAAGACAGTTATGCAAGGCTCCTGTCTGCTAGCATATTAGAGTATTATTAATAGTGTCAGTAGTTGACTCTCTCCCTTTGGATGGGTCTCAAGTTGGCCAGTCATTAGTTGGCCATTCCTTCTATCTTTGCTCCATCTTTATCCTAAGGCATCTTGTAAGCAGGGCATATTTTGGTTTGATGTCTATTTGCCTGGGTTGTTGTTCCCATTTCTCCACTGGAAGTCCTGACTGGCTACAGGAGGTGACCACTTCAGTTTACATATCCCCAGATGCTAGGAATCTCAGCTAGGGTGACTCCCATAGACTCTCATAAGCTTTCACTGTCCTGGGTCTCTGGTAAGTTCCAGAGATGTGTTCTCTTTCCCATCCTTTCCTGCCCTCCTGGTAAAAGATGCATTTACAGAAGGAATCATCAAAGAAGGAAGCAAAAAGTACAGAATAGAAAAATTCATAAAAAAATGGGCTGGATAAAATRATGAAAATCAAGGAAGATAAAAGTTGAATATCATACAAATCCATTCATGGCTGTTTTTAGTGTTTGAAGAAGGGATGATTCTATATAAAATACATTAATTACAGTATATGTATGCACAGTATTTAGGAGTAGAATCWAGATAAAACATAACATTGGAAATATATTGACAGTAATGTCAAAGGTAAACTTTGGAACAACAAAGAAATGCAAAGAATCTTTAGGGCAAAGGACTATTGATATGAGTTACATTGAACAGGGCATTTGAAGAGGAGGCAGCAGGAGACTATCATCAAATCCAATAATGTAAGAATTTTACAATTATCAATCAAGTGAAGAAAGAACAATAATGATCAGAAAGAGTTGAGAGCTGGTACAAACAGTTCAGATTCCCTCATCCACAATGATAGGATGTTATTTGAAAAATGGTACATGGATATACACGGGAAGGGAAAGATAAATTTTAAAACCTTGAGAAAAATACAAAATAAGGAGAGTGGAAAGAAGTTAATCTAAGCAAGAAGAAACAAAGTAATCAGTAAAACAAAACAAGAAAATCTTTGAAACAAAGAAACTACAAAAATATTACATGATTATAATTTTTACTTTACCATTAAAATGAGCATTTACATAAAATGACTGTCTAAGAATCGTCATTTTTACATGAAATGTATATCTAAAATTTAAAACATTAACTATAATGAAAGTAATAAAATAACCATTTAATCCTTCATAATTGAAAGAAAAATGGAGAGTAGAAAAAAGAAAAAGAAAGGAAAAGAAGAGAAAAGACAAAACAAACTTCAAAGAATAAAAAACAGAGGGAGATTGAAGTGGGTAGCAAAGCAGAATAAAGGCAAATGTACAGAAAAATAAAGGGATATGGGAAAAAGAGAGAGGCTGAAAGAAAAGTCAGGAGGGAAATGGCAATATTGAGAAATTTGAATGAAAAATTTCATTAAGTGCTTATAGTCATTTGAATAGCAGGCCCCCATAATATTGGAATGCTTGTTCTATAGGGGGTGGCACTATTAGGAGGTGTGACCTGAGTTTTTAATTTTAGCCATTCTGACAGGTGGGACATGAAATCTCGGGGTTTTGATTTGCATTTCCCTAATGACTAATGATGTTGAACATTTTTTAAGGTGCTTCTCAGTCATTCCAAGTTCTTCGGGTGAAAAATCTTTGTTTAGCTCTGTACCCCATTTTTAATAGGGTTATTTGGTTCTCTAGGGTCTAACTTCTTGAGTTCTTTGTATATATTGGATATGAGCCCTCTGTCGGATGTAGAGTTGGTGAAGATCTTTTCCCAATTTGTTGGTTGCCGTTTTATCCTTCTGACAGTGTCCTTTGCCTTACAGAAACTTTGTAATTTTATGAGGTTCATTTGTCAATTCTTGATCTTAGAGCATAAGCTATTGGTGTTCTGTTCAGGAAAWTTTTCCCTCTGTCCATGTCCTCACGGGTCTTCCTCAGTTTCTTCTCTGTTACTTTCAGTGTGTCTACTTTTATGGGAGGTCCTTGATCCATTTGGAGTTGAGCTTAATACAAGGAGATAAGAATGGATCAATTTGCATTCTTCTGCATGCTGACCTCCAGTTGAACCAGCACCATTTGTTAAAAAGGCTGTCTTTTTTCCACTGGATGGTTTCAGCTCCTTTGTGGAAGCTCAAGTGACCATAGGTGTGTGGGTTCTTTTATGGGTCTTCAGTCCTATTCCATTGATCTACCTGCCTGCTAGTTTTTAACACCATTGCTCTGTAGTACTGCTTGAGATCCGGGGTACTGATTCCCCTAGAAGTTCTTTTACCGTTGAGAATACATTTAGCTATCCTGGGTTTTTTGTTATTCCAGATGAATTTGTGAATTGCTCTTTCTAACTCTGTGAAGAACTGAGTTGGGATTTTGATGGGAATTGCATTAAATCTGTATATTGCTTTTGGCAAGATGGCCATTTTTATTATATTAATCCTGCCAATTCACGAGAATGGAAGGTTTTTCCATTTTCTGAGGTCTTCTTTGATTTCCTTCTTTAGAGACCTGAAGTCCTCGTCATACAGAACTTTCACTTTTTTGGTTAGAGTCACACCAAGATACTTTATATTGTTTGTGGCTATTGTGAAGGGTGTCATTTCCCTAATTACTCTCTTAGCCTCCTTATCCTTTGAGTGTAGGAAGGTTACTGATTTGCTTGAGTTGATTTTATAACCAACCACTTTGCTGAAGTTGTTTATCAGCTGTAGGAATTCTCTGGTGGAGATTTTTGGGTCACTTAAGTATACTATCATATCATCTGCAAATAGTAATAATTTGACTTCTTCCTTTCCAATTTGTATCTCTTTGACCTCTTTATGTTATCTAATTGCTCTAGCTAGAACTTCAAATACTATATTGAAAAAATATGGAGAGAAGGGGCAGCCCTGTCTACTCCCTGATTTTAGTGGGATTGCTTCAAATTTCTCTCCTTATTCACAAAAGAACACACATGGAATGCAGTCACTGATAATTGGATGTTAGCCCAGAAGCTCTGAATACCCAAGATATAACTTACATATCAAATCATTCCCAAGAAGGAAGGAGAGGGCCCTGGTTCTGGAAAGGCTTGATGCAGCATTGTAGGGGATTACCAGGACAGAGAAGTGGGAGGGAGTTGATTGGGGAACGGGCAGAGGGAAGAGGGCTTATGGAACTTATGGGGAGGAGGGAACTGGGAAAGGGGAAATCTTACGGAATGTAAGCAAAACTATAGAAAATTTAAAATAAAAAATAAAAAAAAGGAAGTGTGACCTAGGTAGAGTAGGCCTGGCCTTGTAGAAGGAAATGTGTCAGGCACATTTGAATCTCAATCTCAGAAGACTGTGGATGGCCCCTCCAGGAAGCTGTGGTGTGGTGGCCGTGGGGCTGGCAAGAGCATCGTCCCTGCATGCACTGGTGTTGCCAAGGCTGTGAGCAAGGTCCTTCCAGATCCAGGGAAGCTCACTGAGATGGCTTTCCATGTTCCTACCCACATTGTATCTATTGTGGATCTGACATGCCTCCAGGAGAAACCTGACAAACATTACGACATCAAGAAGGTGGTGAAGTAGGCATCTGAGGGACCACTACAGTGCATCCTGACCCATGCTAAGGACCAGGTTGTTTCCTGTGACTTTAACAGCAATTCCCACTCTTCCACCTTTGATGCTGGGGCTGGCATTGCTCTCAATGACAACTTTGTAAAGTTCACTTCCTCGTATGACAATGAATACAGCTACAGCAACAGAGTGGTGGACTTCATGGCCTTCATGGCCTCCAAGGAATAGGAAGCCCTGGACCTCCCACCCCAGCAAGAGAGCAAGAGAGAGGCCCTCGGTTGCTGAGGAGTCCCGGAGTCCGTGTTGCAACTTGGCCCCCAAACACTGATCATCTCCCTCACAATTTCCATCCTAGACCCCCTAACAGGAGGGGCCTAGGGGGCCATCCCTACTCTCTTGAATACCATTAATAAAGTTCACTGCAAAAAAAATGTAGAACTCTAAGTTTCTTCTCTGTCTGTGAATCACTACCATGTTTCCTGCTAACACCTTCATGGACTAAACCTCTGAAACTGTAAGCCAGCCCTAATTGAATGTTTCCCTTCATGAATATTGTCATGTCTCTTCTCAACAATAGAAAACCTGATTAAGGCAGAGCTTGTGATTGAAAATGCATCAGTTTCAATCAAGAACAAAATTAGTCATGGGACCTTTACAGAAATAACAGAAACTACCAATTGATTTCGTGATAGTCCAGGAAAGTAAGTATGTCTATAAATCCATAGAACTGCTGATATGGTTTGGAAATATCCACCTCACTTTATCCTTAGAATTGTTCTTCTTATCAAAAATTGAAGCCCCTGAGAAACATTATTATTGTGTAAAATTATTGAATTTATGAGTATGTAGTCTACTGAAAAATGGAGTTTGACTGTCTAAGATCATCTGTGCCTTTACTCTGATGTTCTTCTAGTCTTGCCACCTGAATTAACATAGCAAGAGCACGTGTGTCTGCTGTGATAGTGTTCTGGCAGCTGCTGTGTGCATAGACTTTCCAGATTTCAAATGGTAAACAACATCAAGTTTTCTTCATAATATGTCACTGTTTTTATCATACCTCCATAACTGGTGTCTTAGGTGGGCAACATCATACATATCTTAAATCAAGCATTAATTTTAAAAAATATTCATATTTGCTCTAAAAATTTCAGAGAAGCATATAAACTATCTTTAACATGTCTACCCTGACTCACCTCTTCCACACTTTCTGCTCTCCCATTTTCATGCTCTCTCTCTCTCTCTCTCTNGTGTGTGTGTGTGTGTGTGTGTGTGTGATCTTTAGAGAAAAAGTGGAACCTACTTGAGTGAGTTTGTTAAATTCCAGGAAAATTGTATAGGTCTATAAATTCATGGGACTACTAATATGGTTTCATCATATCGACCAAAACATTCATCTTTACAATATTTATGTATGCATGTATGTATGTATGTATGTATGTATGTATGTATGTGTATATATATATATATGAATGTATATTTATATATCATATTTTTTACAAATGCAAGTAGGGCCATCTGCCTGAGAGAAAGCAACCCACTTGCAATTATATTTATGAAGAAAAATAACTGTTTTTCTCCCAGAAGCCACAGATAGTCAGAAACTCACCAAGCTTGGAATCTTATGAACTCCTTTCTTATTCCTGCTGGGATGTTGATGTTTTGCTTTCCAGCAGGTCTTGTTCAGATTACCACAACTGCTGTGAGGTCATGTCACAGCATTCTTTTCAATTCTCTGGCACTTATTCTTTCCACTCCTTTTGCATGATATTCCCTGAGTCTTGTGAGGTTTCTTACAGATATCTAGATTAGGGATGCTAGATTAAATGCCCAGAGCCCATGACACAAGGAGGGAATCAAGTAAATGCTTAGACTGTTTGTTGCTGGGACTAAGGTCATGAGCACCAGACCATGCCGAAGTTGTTCTTGAGTTTCACAGTACAAGTTTATTTTCGTATATTTAGACAAGAAATTTCCAATAATGAACAGGAAAAAGAAAAAAAAAGAATGCAAACATTTACTCCAAGAAATCAAAATCTCATGCTCTTCTTGAGCAATAGGGTGAATGTTTTCAGTGAATTGTTTCAAAGATACTGGGAAGTTCTCTTTAGAAGAAATTATATTTCAAAAACATATTTCTAATAAAGCCTTGATCAAACAGATAATACATACTTAAATGTATTGAATTAATGATTTCAGATCAACGTACATTTATAGAGCAATTACAATTTTTGACATAAAACATGCTCTGTGATAAATACGTGTATTAGAAAATGCTTAAACAATTATTTGGCTTTGTAGTAGAATATAGTAATTCATGTTTTCTACAAATAGTCTAGGGACAAGCAAAATAAAATATAAGTATGTGTATATATACATATATATGAACAAATGTTAAATAAGTTTATATATATCGAATATATTCCAAACTTGCGGAAGAAATTAATTATTCATGGAGAAAGGACCACAGTAATGTTGGCCTAAAGCTGTTCCCAGAATAGAATGTACAAACCTCAACATTTGACTTAAAAAAAAGTAGTCACTTATATTTATGCCATTTTGAAATTAAATATTTAAATGTACTTGAAATGCTTGCCTGACCCTGTTTCAAAGCTCTCACCTACCAAGTTTTTCCTCATTTTATTACTTGTTTCATTTCTATAGCATAAGTGTAAGCAGGCTTGCCTTTGTAATATGTATGTATTGTTTATTATAAGAAAATTAGAAAGAATGCTTTTATTTTAAATAATTGAATGATAAAAATTAAGTGTCTAAACTTTGTATAACATCAAAAGTTATTAGCCTCAAAAATATATTCTGGTCATTATCATACTAATATGACTTTCAAAAGCACAACATGTACTTTTACATTTAAATCGCATAAGAATATTATTTGTAAAACTTTAATCCATCATATGTAAATATCAGCATATTCTAAAATAAAGTACATATTTAGTATAATAATATACTAGAGGTTGTAAAATTGGTCTAAATGAAATAATATTATTCATTTCCTATGGACAATGCTATATCAATTTTACATACAATTAATGTACAAGTAGATTAATATTTATTTTGAATTATGGTGTCTAATAATTTGAATGCTGATTGATAATGTTCTATGTGCCACTATGTCTTATGTTAGATTTAGAGCTTATGCCAATTTTTAACTCAAAAAGGTCAAACAAATAATCACAGTAATGTTGTGACTTGACTATTCATGAAAAGGTACTGAATATCTTGCTAAAAGGATTGAATCATCATCTAGTCAAATAGCTGAAGGCAGATAGGGCTTTTCTCCAAGAATTTTTCTTGTAGATGAGAGGAAGTATTGAGTAGAGGGTTGGAGATCTAATTTCTTTTAATTCAACTCCTCTCATGGAAGCAAATCAATGATTGTTACTTTAGTGAGAATCTCTCATAAGATTGTCTAATTGTAACTGGGGAAGGTTTAGAGTTGTTTTTAATGGAGATGTAAAATGTAATGAAACACTACACACCTCAAAGTCCTGAGAAGTCAATTATTTTCTTAAAACCTACCTCTACCATCATTAACTTGTCTTTTTAAGATGTACATTTAGAAAATAGCTTATAAGAATTAATTACCACTGAAAATAAACTAAATAATAAGGTTCAAAATCATCATTTTATAGAAATAAATGATGTGCATAATTGTGCAGTTAGAATAAGAAGAGAACAACAAAATTATAAATAGAATTATGATTATATGTAAATAACTGCTTACATAATAAGTTTAGCACTTATTTCTGATCCCACAGATCTTCCTTTAAATAAGTAAAAAGTAAATAACATAAATAAGTAAATAAATATTTATAAATAATATAGACCTACCAAATTCATATTTCAAGGAGAATGTCTGAGCAACTCATATGTCCACACAGATGTTCAAAGAATATCATATAGAGTAAATTCTAGGAAAAGTCCAGATCAAAGTTTCAATAATATATCAACAATTCTTTCAAGAGTCTGACGGATTTAGGAAACATAATTTGCATCATTAGTTTATACTGACTTACTTCCTCTCCATCCCATGATACTGTTAGCAAGTTGACAATATTATGATTTTTAAAACAGATGTATTCTCTCCACTCCTTCAGTGATTCTATTGCTTAGGATGAACTTCCTTTTACAACTGAACTCACGATACTTAATCAAATGAAATGGTGATTTCAAGCATCCCTTGCCCCAATCTCTTTTTATTGTTCACAGAAGTGTTGTCATTTTTGGTTGTTCCAAGTTAGTGGGTCATTTGACTATCTGGGGCCAATCAACTGTGACAGAAAGCAGCATGTGTTACGTCTAAGCCAGAACACTTGATTGCCACAAGAAACTCTCTGGAATTCTCTCTACCTGCTGTTTTGCTGAGATAACAGAAGCATGTGTCAAGATGGAGACTCTGAATGATGGAAACATCTGGAATCACTGAGCCATAGCATAGAGAAGAGCTGCCCTGGAGAGTGTCTTAGACATCTGGTGGTTTTGTGAGCAWGCAGATTTGCTGCTTGTCAGTGATGATTTTGAAAATTTGTATGGCTGCATAACCTAGTCCTTCTTAACTAATCAATTTAATCACCATCATAAGATTATGGAAAAGTTGAATATTACAATACAGCCATTTTAATGGACCTTCTAAATTTTTATTCTACCCGCTAGAAAAGAAGGCCAAACTACTTTCCTGATAACACAAAGRGTGATTTCACAATCCCCATACAAGAGAGCAGTCCACATCCTTCTATGGTTGCCAATCTTATTTTGAGCTTATGAAAATTCATCAAATTGACTTCCAATGAATGTCAGTCGACAGTGGTACAAGAAGTAGGAGGGCCTTCTGTCACAGGACCTACTTATTTATAACAGCAAAGGGAGACTTCTCATACAATTATCTTCTGCAAAGATAATTTACCCTTCCTCCCCCCAACTTTACATGATTGTTGTCTTCTTCATTTACATCTTCATTAAATTACCTGATTCAGCGATAGGTGTATTTTGTATTAAGTAGATAGGTGTCTTCTGTATTAAGTATAAAGTCAGGCTCTGTTTATTTAATTCTTTCCAGATATTGAATCTCTACTAGCAGAATGGTGAAAGTAATACTTGTTTTATAAAATATAATAGCTATTTTAAAAATATCTATTACATATACCCAAATTATGAATTAAAATATTTCAGTTCCAACTTTTATGCTTTTCAATTTTGAAGTGACCAATCCAAATATAGTGGCCAGTCTTTAATCTAAAAAGTTTCTAAATATGTCATATCTGAATGGGCCTCTAATGTTTGACAATATTTATATGAAGCATTATAAATAATGGTCTCTATTTCTTGTGCCATTATATCTAGTTAGGTTACATTATATCTAGTTAAGTTTTCATTGTTTCATGTGATAAAACTTCTGGATTCGATTTAATTTACAACATGAGACATTTTCTACACTTTTGTCTTCAGTACCATGGATCCTCCAGAGGTATTAGGGATGTTATATAACAGACTTGTTAGAAAGATGCTCAATGGGGTWTCTGGGGGATTGTCTTCTGATGAATGCCATGACCATTCATGAAAAATGACACTCTATCTTCATCTATGGGCGTTCCAGCTTCAGAAGAGAATCATCCAGTCCCTTGTTTTCAAAATCAGTAATGAAGCTTCAAGTGGGTGAAGAGCAATATTATGAGAGTAGAACAAGGGAGAAGTCCTGAATATAAACAATTTTCAAAACCAAGCAAATCTTCTGCTGTAAATGAAGGCTCAAAATCTTAAGACCTCCATATAAATGCTGGATTCTATGCACCAGTAGCAGTTTCTCTGCTATTGGTGATGGAATTAAAGCTATTTCTAAGTTGTCTGGGGGGAAAAA
>BDUI01008672.1:45437-57372 GCA_002335545.1 Apodemus speciosus
AATATTCCTTAGTCATTTTTGTGTCTTTTCTTTTCTTTTTTTTTTTTTTATTGGATATATTCTTTATTTACATTTCATTTCCCCTTTTCTGGTTTCCCCGCCCTCCAAATGTCCCATATGTCTTTTTCCCTCCCCTTGTTCCCCTATTCACCCCTTCCCACTTCCCTGTTCTGATATTCCCCTACACTGCTGCATTGGGCCTTTCCAGAACCTGGGTCTACTCTTTCCTTCTCGTCGGCCAGCATTTGGTAGGTGGATTGTGTCTTCAGTGTTCCAAGATTCTAGGCTAATATCCACTTCATTTTTGTCTCTTATGAATTTAACACCGTCGAAGGCTACTGACTAGTTATTTTCAGAATGATGCTCAACCATGACAATATYTAAGGCCATTCCGCGTTGACATGGGGGTAGGAGTTGCTGAGGAAGCCACAGCAGTGGTGACAGCTAAACGAGATGGAGACCCGGTAGAGAAGGCAGCATGGCTGGAGGGAGGAGGGAAGTGGAGGGACGCTGATTAGAGACTCAGGGCATTCATTCATTCATTCATTCATTCATTCATTCATTCATTCCACAAGCTTGGATAGTGACTAAAAGAATCCATGGCTTCTAGAAGTAAACTAAATCCATAGCTGCTAGGAAACAAGGTGTAGAGCGTTGCAATCCAGGGGAAAGGTGGAAGAGTAACAGCCGGAACAGACAGGAAGGAAGAAGGGCTGGATTTCAGCTGCTGCTGTAACATCCTGGAGTAGAAGGCCAGTGTGAGGGACTTCTCAACGTGCTAGCATTTGTCTCTTCATTACTCCACAAAGTTTTCTGACTTTCCTTTCCATCTCCTACCACTGTAGGAGGTATTTGTTTTTAGCATCATGGAATTCTAAGCAAGCGCGTGTCAAAGGAGCTGTAGAGTGAGAATTTTGACTTTTGGTTCACATGATGCTGACCTGTACTGTCTGGTTTCTGAGTCCATGTAGCATGGAGTATTGAGTGGGCCCACTGCCGTTTGTGTAAATAATAATAGTTGGAAACTTCTAGCCAAATCAATACATTATTCCTGTTCATCCCACTTGTTCATTTTCTCTTTTCTATGTAGAACATTGAAAACTGCCCAAGATATTTATTCTGTTTCTATTTGGACAAAGCTAGGTTTCAGCCTTTGCCATCACAAGCTACCGTTGCCTGGAGCATGTCTCAGGTGACTCCGTTTGCCGTTATTCTGAGGTGGACGCCAGGAGCGGCAATGCTGCGTAGAAAGGCTGCTCCACAGTAGCGAAATCCCAGACACTGGGGAGACTAGGCCCCAAAGCGAGCCGTACTGTTATAGCGTTGGCCTCTCACTATATTCAGTCACTGAAATTAGCCTTCTGTATTCATCGTGCTGAATTATATCTGTTTTGTTTCTCATTGCTCTGAGGAGGTGCCTGGAGAAGCAGCTTAAGGGAGGAAGGATGTAATTTGGCTCTAGATTTGCGAGGATCCATCATGGCAGGGAAACCGTGGCAACTAGAACTCGGGGGTGAGGCAGTCTGAGCTTGTTCATAGCGGATGTGGGTGGCACAGGCAGCAGAGGACAGTCTAGAAGTGAGGCTTGTCTATCCGCCGCAAGAGCGGTCCCTCAGGGACACGCTTCCCGCCCGTGCCACTTTCCCAAGTTTCTCCAAACAGCTGCACCTCCCGAGGACTCGGTCTTCCAAATCGAGGCCAAGAGGAGATATTTCTCTTTTAAATTATAACAATCCACATTTCAAAGATAATGCAAAAGGGTAATAGTATTATATCCAATTTATAGATGAGGGCACTGAGGTCTACAGAGTGTAAATCATTTGCTTAAGGATAGAGTAAGTAAACAACAGGCCAAAGGTTATCATCCACCTACGCATCATATTTAAGCCTCGTGGTGCTTCCGTGCACGTGTAGCCATGGTGTAGCCGATCAGCTTCACAATTCTTAACAAAGAAGCCACACAGACTCTGGTATGTGCACGTCTCTCCTTTTTTCCATTTCTTAAGCAAAATTCCTATACAAAGAATCCTAAAATGTAGCCTTTTTATTAATAGCCCTGGGACGCTTCTTAGGAGCATAGAGTGTGGAAATAACTTCAGCAGCTGGCTTGTGACGTGTTAAACTCTGTCACTTTCTGACAGATGGCCAAGGTGGCGACAACATCTTCTGCTGTAAATATGAGCAGATTTACAGAGATTTGAACTGGAGAAACAGATGAAATAGAAGAGAGCCTTTGGGGGGAGACAAAAAGAGATAAAAGGTTTTCACATTTTTGTGTCTTAAGTTCTTATAAATCTTCAAAGGTCCTGTGACCTACCACGGGAAATTAATTGAAGTTTGCTAAAAAAGGAAAGTCATGCTTCTAAACAAATGTCCAGAGCAGTGATAGTCCTGAATAATGACCTATAATTGCATTAAAAGCCAGTTGCCAGTTGAACTTGGAAAATATAATTGCATATATTTATCTGCCCTACCTATTGGTGATCATTCTGAATTTTAGCATAAACCAAATATTGTTTGATTTGGTAGATAATTTTGTCCACACAGAAAGACTACAGCTCACAGAACAATACTCTTAGTAAGGTAAAGGGCCCACACTTGTTTGTTTGTTTGTTTCTTTCTTTCTCTTTTTAAATTGTTATGACAGTAAATTGTTGTGATTCAATTGTTATTGAATCCCCTGCATCTCACTTGACTTAAAAAAAAAAATTAGTTCTTGGCACTTTACATTACCCATAGTAATTTATGTTCAATACCATGTATATTTGCAAATGATAATTTTTTTTTTTTTTTAGAAAATCAAAGTGACTTGTAGTATTGTTGCTGTTATTTGGTATAGATTTAACTGATTTAAAAAAATGTTCATGTGCATACAAAATCGCTGTCTGTAAAGCAAGCCTTAATAGCAATTTGTTTCCTTGAGTAGGATAAACTGCCCACACAATGCTTATGCATTTAATTAATTATGCAATAAAACATTTTCTTAGCTCAGAGACAAATTATAACCTCAAAATGTTTCAATGAACATATATTTCAATTTTGAATTACTGAGATTTTTATGGTAATGTAGCTATAGGAGCTATCGGTAGCCAATGTTCATCCCATTTCATAAACACTACGTCTTATGAAAGATAAATAAAAGTTGTCACAAAAGGAGCTTGTATCAGCAGGTAGCCTTCTGTGAGATACTGCGTACTTACATTATCACTGGTTCTGTTTGCATGGTGGAGCGGTACAATTTGCAAGGATGCTGGTAGTTGACTGAAAATGGAAAACAAAGGCCACATGCAAGACAGCATTAAAGAGGGGCTGCAAGTGCACACTGCGCATTACATGGAAGGGACATTGGCAAATAGCATATTGTAAAAGATTTGCACGCGCGCGCGCGCACACACACACGTACATGTGTTTTGAGGCCAAAGAGAGTGCTGGATATTTTTGGAACTGGAGTTACTGGAGGTTGTAATCTGTTGGATATTGGTTATAGGAATTCCAGTTCTTTATAAGAGCCACAAGTGCTTAGCTATCTTTCCTGCACCTGGGGAGAAGTAATTTGAATTAGTAATAATGGGAACAGAAATTAGTATGGTTTTCAAATAATAAGTAGCTTAAGTAACATGCAGGAAACATCGTTGAAGGCATAGGCATACAAATTTATCCTAAGTGCTTTTGAAGTCAATAGTACGATATGAAGTTTATATAAAGGTAGGCTACTAAGATCAGCAAAGAAATGATTTCTACCTCTGACTTTATTATGCTAGCATATTTCAAACTAAGTCCATTTTTAGAAAAATGAGATACTTCATTGTAGGGGTGTCTAAAGGTATTTGAATATACACAACTGATATAGATCTGARAGTGAACGAAACACATTGAGGTGTTTGCTATCACTTCCCTTTGATCTTACTAGTTGGTGAGTAACACAGGCTATCACATATATAGCACAGGCTATCAAGCTAGGAAGCCAGTTAGATTCTGGGAACAATTTTTGACAATTTTATTGGACTAGAAAAAAATCACAAATTAGAGTTCAGAAATGAAGTAGGGGATAGACAAAATAATTCAAGTTTTTAATTGGAACTCATGAATGACTGTCTTAGCAGTTAGAAAAAAACTAAACAGAGACTTTAAGTTATAAAAATTGAAATTTAATCTTTGATGAGTTCCATTCCAACTTTAAGGTGACATTTTAATTGTCATTGCTAGAAAAAGCAGATGTTATATACAGTTTTTGTATATTTTTTAGCTCAATACCTGGCTTTTAATGTTGTATATCAAAACAGGACCCAGAGGGAGGAGAAACTAAACCAAACAGTAAATAATAGAGATTATTGTGTGTGTAGTCCATGTAGTGTGGTGGTTAGATATGCACTATCATGCAATTATAATCAATACATTAACCAATACATTTAAAAACGATGAAAGAATCTATAATTTATCAGAAAATTATAATTCAAGGATTCTACAAATGAAAACTATCATAAGCCCCGTTAGAATAGTGGTGTGATAGGGGTAATTGTGGGATGTGCAATAGATAGTGCATAGATCATATGTGGAGGGCAAAGGAAATGGATTCACAGTGGCTGCTTTAGCTACGGCACTAGTCTGAAAGCTGCCCTCCGTCCTGTTAGAGTCCCAGAGACAGGGGAGGAGTGCAGAAAAATTGATACAGTTTTAGAAAACTGATGAAAGACCCAACTCACAGATGAAATAAGTTTTTATCAGGATACAAATTATTAACACCACGTTTTCAGGGTATATGTTGGTATACACACATGTGGGCATACATACACACTCACATGCACAGGCACACATGCATGGGCACACACAGGCATGCACACATGCATGTGGGTATACACATACCCACGCATGAGTGGGCACACATATACACACATGAGTGTGTGCATGGTTGTGTGTGTGTGTGTGTGTGTGTATGTGTATGTTAGTGTATATGTTTCAATGTTTCAGGATATATGTTAGGGTATATATTTTACTCAATATCAAAATAGTTCAAAAGATAACAATGCTACATATCACTGAAACAAACAAACAAACAAACAAACAAACAAAATAGCAGATGTTTTACCTTACAGAAGGCAGGAAAGAATTTTATGGTTTCTTGAAAGTATTAAAATTTAAAAAAGTCTTTCAAACAGATTTTGATTATATTAGAAATAACCTTCCACGTAAAAGAGAGAGGCCCTAAGTGCAGGCCAAGATGTCCCGAAGGACTTTATTTACAGAACAAGTCAAAATGTGATGACTTTCAAGATGCGAATCTCAGCACTAACATGTAAGGATGCAGGGGATGTGAACCTCAGAGCACCAAGACGTAAGGATGCAGGGGAAGCAAAACTCAGGGCATCAAGGTGTAAGGATGCAGGGGATGTGAACCTCAGAGCACCAAGATGTAAGGATGCAGGGGAAGGAAGTTTTCCCAGTTCATGCTGCCTATACATTTGTGTGTATGGGGTCATCTATGAGAGTGTGGTTGGCCTCTTAGGGGCCACACCATCAGAACGTTTATAGTTTTGTTCTGTCTTGTAGTTATTACTGTTTTTCTGGTCAACTTCAGATGCATTTCTCACCAGCAAACATACTGTCCACTTGTTCTTTCAAGAGTGGCACCTCAGTATATTTTCTGTTTCATAGTTTATACCTTGAAAATGTGGAAGGAATCTTAACACTAAGCTTGTAGGTGGATTTATGTGATCCAAGGCCAGTGGGTACCCTCCCATTTCTCTTTTCCTTCTAGGAAAAGAACCTGTATGTTTCTGAGTGCAAATGATGGTTGCTAGAAAATGTGCCTATGACTGATAAGAAAGAGGGAGGGTTTAGAGCAGGAGACACCAAAGTTTATTGGAGCTTTGGAGCTCAGGAGAAAATATCTCTTTTCAAAAGGGAAGGAATATACCTTTAAGAAATGTTTATTTCCATTAATGAGAAGCTTCAGTGACCCGTATTATGGACTGTTCTCTTTTGCATGATATAGTGACAGATTTACTCAAATTTAGAGGCTGCATTAATATTTACAGATGGCACAGCTGTAGGTTTCACTTTATTAAAACACATATGGATGTTAAAATTGCTGATGGAGATGCTGGCTCAGTTTGGTTTGGCAATGGATATGCTAATTATAATTCTGCTTTCTGTGCTTTTAACGGTCAGAAGTTACATGGCAAAGATCTGTGTACTTGGCATGCTGAAAAGTCACAGCCATCCAGTAGGAAACAATTCAGTGTGAATAGTCTGTCTCACATACATTTTCTCACATAGCTAAATAAGAATCATTAAAACATTCCCAGTTTATTAAACATCCATCATTCTCTGAGAGGATCTTTAAAGAACATTCGGAACATGAAGAAGTAATGGGGAAGCTTTGGTCAGAGTGGCAGCATGCTCACCGAGTTAAGGAAGGTAAGCATTGTTATTCACAGAATGGATCCAAATTTGGCAAAAAGATTTGTAATAAATCACAGAGAGAAATCATTTAATAAAGAAAGGCCTATTATCAGCAAAGGGGGAGGGTGTACTTAATGCTTTCAAATGGAAGGTTAGTTAAACTTCTTGGCTGAATTTTAGTTTAATAAACAAGAAAAGAAAAAGAAAAAATGAAAAGCAATATGGATAATTGGGAAATAATAAGATCATACTGGGAAAGAAACCAGAAAACTTGCCTTAGGTGTTAGCAGAACATTGGCTAATGAACTCATTGAACCATAATTCTCTCTGAATATATTCACTTTTGCTCTAAAATGGGGAAGGTTATGTCTCTCGTCTGTGAGGGGTCTTTCTCCAACACAATTTGTCATATTATAGTTTTCACTGACAACAAATATTGAAATTGAGAAAAGGATGTCTTGTGCTTTGGATTTCCCTGAGTTACCGATCAGTTCTTAAATTTGAGTTCAATTTCCTCCCCTGGTTGGGTATAGGATTGCTGCTCAGGACTGTTGGCTTGATGGGTCCTTAAGAGAGATTCAGCACAGCAGACCAGAGTTCATCAAAGTATGTCTCAGATCAGGCTAATTAAAAACAGTTAGCTTAAAAAAAGTATGGCCAAAAGAAAGATTTATTTTGTCCTTATAGTTATTTAAGTAGTCCACATGTACATGGTTATTCTAATACTAAAATTATGCAAATAGATTTTGGCCATTTTTTTGTAATTTGAACCTTATGTTCCTGTGAACTTTAAATTATGGGAAGGTTTTAGAAATTATTTCCAGAATCAATATCACATATTATATATGACCACTGACCTATTGATGAGTTAGAAAGAAAAATACTAGAATARTTAAATTCCAAGGTAACTCCAGAATTAAAGATGGCATTAATTAGAATTCAGTCTTAGCTTATAATGCTATGTTAAGGAAAAGATCATCTGATATATAAAGAAATATTTCCTCTAATTGTAACCTTTCTTTTGTCACTGATATTCTTATAATTAGCTTTACTTGTCTTTTGTTAGACATTATATCAAATGTAGTCCAATGTTGTACATTAGCACTCTAAGGCAGAACGAAGCCTTTTTTCCTAATATTAGCAGCGTTGCTACAGACTGACTCAAATAGCTAAGAACTCAAGGGGTCACTGTGCAGTCAGAAAGACTGGACCACGAACCGGAGACCAGTTGCTAGGCTCCCTTGGCCACCAAGGCATCATGTGCTAATCAGTTTGTCAGTTACATCTGCAGATCAGTTTTCCTTTTAGGGTACTGGGACTCGAACCCAGGGCCTTGCTCACACTGCATAAGCACTGCAGAGCAGTACTCCACCCCCAGCCACAATCTCATCCTCCGTGAAATAAAGGATTGTAGCTGCTAACTTCCATAGTATCCTTTAACTCGAAGATCTTTTTTCTCTATCTATATTGATTATTTTCAGTTGTCATAGATACAAGTTAAACGTATGCTCCATCTCAGCTTAGATATTTTACTGTACATAATATAATGCTTTATTATATTTAAAAATATTGACAGTTCTTCAAGCAGATATTTTCCACGTGTCTGTTTTGTGCAGTGTCAATACAACAGCAGAGAGCATGGACTAAGTGTCCCTTCGTGGAACTTACTATTCTGTTGGGTACATGTGCTGAATAAGATAAAGTTTAAAATGGACATTTTTAAAACTTATCAGGAATGCGGCCCGTAGGAGTGCCAATAGGGAAGTTTGAAGCTCATTAGGTTGGCAATTGTGTCAAGCATGCTGCAGCATCTAGAACTGGCTCCCACGACTGCGCACAACACCGTTTCCCAGTTCCACAGTTAATGGGGCCTCGGCTAACTTGAAATCAACTCTGAAGGTAATGGTTATATGATGCAGTATTAATGTGCAATCACTATAAATGACCCTCCCACCCAATACTAGTCAATCTGGCTACCTCAGAAGTACGTTCCAGTTTCCATCTGTTTAGCAGCATAATGTGCCTAATGTCAGGTGTCACAATAGAGTGCCTGCCAGGTATTGTCTCTGATCATGTGTGTTATGTGGTCAAAGCAGAGGAGAACCTGACGCCTGAACTTGGGATGATCAGAAAAACTATTGCTGAATACTGAAATAAGCGAGTTACTGGAAATAGGGAAGCCGAAGGAAGGGCAGGTTGAAGTGAAGTTGGATTTTTAGAGAAGGGTCCATACTTCACCAGAGAAGAAACAAGACAATATAAAAGTTGGCGCATGTCAAAATGTGTGTCAGGAGTGAATAGTCACATGGACAAAGTGGTGCATAGTTTTGTAGGTCTCCCAGGGAGCTAAGCTAAGTGTCCTGTAGGCATAATATTATCTCAAGCTCACACTCGCTTGTGCCAGAGGAATGCAAAGAGTCAGATTTCCACGGGTAGTGAAACTGAAGTACTGTGATTGGATTTAGCAGCTTTATCTCTTTGTGATGCGGAGTTAATCATAACCCTTTCTACCAAATTATAGGCTTTATGCCCTGTTAAAGGCCTAGCACATACTATTTTGGTACATATTTTCTAGAACATTGGTATTGAATCTACCATTCATGTGTGTGCATTGAATCACCATTAACTGTCAATGATTCTTCGCATGAAGCAGGTTGATGTGCATACCGCCATGACTCTCAGTAGCTAGCACAGCGGGCGCTGTGGTTGCCTTTACCATCATGCTGCGTTCTTCGGCACTGAGAGGAAGGACAGTGCTGATCGTCTGCTCTCTCATAAGCTGAGAAGGACAAATTACAAGTATGCAAAATGGAAACCAACCTCCAAGCTCCAAGCCCACTCTTTTACAGATACATTGAAGCTCAGCTTTAATACATACCTGGCTCTGTATCAGGGAAGTAGCAACAGGTAGGGGGCAGGCTGTCATAATAGGAGTCCAGAGTGCAATAACTCTGGACTAGGTAAACACACTGCCTCATAGAAGTGAAGGACCACAGAGAGCGAGGCAGAGGAAAGCATCCTGTGAGATGCAGCCGCCCTGCACACATCTGATTCTGTTCACTAAGCTTGTCCACAGCCTCTCACCATGTGAAGGTGTAGGTGAGAGAGAGTTGAGAAGAGCAAAGCAGCATTACTGTTCTTGTTACCTATACTGCCATTTTGGAATACCAATAATAGTTTCATCCATTAGAGATAATGCTGAGTATATGTGCACAGTGAAATGAACATATGAGAAAACCTTTATTCATTATGTTAGCACTGTATTTGAGAATGGTAGCTCTAGAAAAGAAAGAACTCTCACAATTAGCTTATTAATTAATCTAACAAATCTGTTTGAACAGCTGAAAGAATGGGTGTGGCTCAGTTTAATTTGGGGGAGTTAGCAAAAAGAATTTCATTCCTTACTTATGTTAATGAATTGATTAACTTGTTTTTGAGACAGCGTCTTTCCATTATAGTGGAGGATGACCTTGATCCTGGATGCTGTTGTCTCAGTATCCCTGAGTTGGGATTCTAGGCATGTCCTGCCATTCTTGACTTGCTTCTCTCTTTCCCTCTCCCTCTCCTCTCCTCCCTCTCCCTCCCTCACTCCCTCCCTGACACTCTCCCTCCCTTCTTTTCTCTCTCTCTCATCTATCTGTCTGTCTGTCTGTCTGTCTGTCTGTCTGTCTGTCTGTCTATCTATCTATCTATCCATCTATCTATCTATCTGTCTATCTGTGTTTGTTATAGTTGTTTTAAAAGGAAAGAATAATTAGATTTTTAGTAAGTTACAGTATTGAAGACTTTGTAGGTAAATTCAAATTTCTCTTGGTTATAGTGGGTGATCCTGATTTTGTGGTTGATGTACATCATAATGTTTCAGTGAGACTTTCAAAGCTTTCTTGAATTAGGTAGGGCATTAAATCTTGCCAGAATTTGAAATGCAGTCTATTATATAGTAGCTTTACTTTCACCTTTGTAATTTTTATCTTTTTATGAATATTATACTAATGAGCATCATTACATCTTAGTTGTCACAGCCAAATGGCAGATGGTAACAGAAGACAAGCAAATTATTTGAATTTTTCCAGATAAATTATTCACATTTTTTTATGCAATGGTTTAATGTATAGACTAATCTAAAATGGGCATCATTTGAACCGGCACATGAAGGAGATGTATGCAGGGGGTTTCATTGGGCCATTCTCCTAGGTTTGTAAAATCATACTAAATAGTAGGTTTCCATAGACCCTTGGGCACATGTGTCTGTTGTCCCTTCCACAGACCCTTGGGTACATGTGTCTGTTGTCCCTTCCACAGACCCTTGGGTACATGTGTCTGTTGTCCCTTCCACAGACCCTTGGGCACATGTGTCTGTTGTCCTTTCCACAGACCCTTGGGTACATGTGTGTTATGTACTTTGGTAATAGTCATCAGTACTACTCTCTTCATATTGTTCTTTGTTATTTCATGCGGCTAATTCAAAAGTCAAATTCGTGTCACCTCCAGATGGGTATTATAATTTAATATTTTTATTTTTCTTGATAATTTCATACAATGTGTTTTCATCATATTCAGCCCCACTCCTTTGCTGGCTTCTTTCTGATCCACCATTAACCTCCCCATCCCTTCCTAATTCCTGATATTTTTAAATAAGTCACAAACTCCCTTTAGTTATGACCACAAATATATGTAGAGCAATGGTTTTCAATCTTCATAATGCTGTAGCGCTTTCATTCAGTTCCTTGTGCTGTGATAACCCCCCCCCCCACACACACACACAAGGTTATTTTGGTTGCCACTTTATAACTGTAATTTTGCTACTGTTATGAATTGTAATGTAAATATTTATGTTTTCCAATGATCTTAGGTAATCCTTGTGAAATAGTCCTTTGACCTCAAAGGGGTGGCAACCCAAAGGTTGAGAACTGCTACTGTAGAGCCATCCACTCGTGTGTGCTCGACCTACGAGGGGCCTCAGCACTAAAGAAAATAGTCTCTTTGGCTCCCAGAAGCCATAAACAGTCAATAGCCCCTTAGCCAGGAGTTGGGGTTCACGTGTCCCTCCCATCTCCATACTGAATTGTTCTATGACTTGACCTTGTGCATTTTTTTATGCAGATAAACACATTGCAGTCRGTTCACTAGGGCAGTGGTCCAGTTCATGAGTCATGCTCAGAAATTACTGCTTTGAGGAGCTGAAGGAGCTTGCAGCCCCATAGGAGGAATATGAACTAACCACTACCCCCAGAGCTCCCAGGGACTAAACTACCAACCAAAGAGTCACATGGAGGGACCCATGGCTCCAGCTGCATRTGTAGCAGAGGACAGCCTTGTTGGACATCAAAGRGAGGAGAGGCCCTTTGTCCTGAGAAGGCTCGAWGCTCCAGTGTAGGGGAATGCCAGGACAGGGAAGTGGGAGTGGGTGGGTTGGTGAGCAGGGGGAGGGGGGATGGGAGTGTTTTTAGAGGGGAAACCAGGAAAGGGGATAACATTAGAAACGTAAATCAAGAAAATCTAATTTTAAAAAAAGTGAAAAAAAAAAAAAAAA
>BDUI01008674.1:16123-37552 GCA_002335545.1 Apodemus speciosus
CTCTCTCTCTCTCTCTCTCTCTCTCTCTCTCTCTCTCCCTTTCTCTCTGTGTTTGTGTCTGTGTGTGTGTGTTTCTGCGTGTGTGTGCACATGTGCTTTATCTTGTAAAATCAGTTCAATGTTATTTGTTCTTATATGACATATATACAGAAACACTTTAAGATAATGGATAGGCATTAAGCCTAGATACAATTTGGGGGCTATTTAATGGAAAAGGAAAAGCTAATTCCTCACAACTTGATATATAAAGATTTCAACATTTATGTATCTATATATCATTTACATTTCTATGTATTTATGTATATACTCTATTTATTTATGTATCTATTTACCTATATCAAGTGAAATACTGATTATTGCAGTAATTATTGTTGGATTATCTAAATCATTGAGAAGAAAAATTCTTTTCAGGGATTAAGTAGTTGTTTTAGATATAGTACTAAGAGTGACATTTCTGCATATGTCCAATGTTCTTTTCATAAAGTTTCAATGACTGTGTAGGAACTTAAATTTATACAATATAAAGACCTTGATTTTAGTGATAGCAAATAGCTTCAGGTTCTCTGTTCATCTCCCATTCCTCCTCATCACCTGAGAATAACTTCTTCCATCACTCCTAAGAACATGTGACCCTGTTTTAGCCAACCAGAATATCATAATGACACAACTTTAGTGACTGACCTGGATGTATACACGTTGCCCAAGTATCATTAATAAAATTCACCAAAGTATTTTCTCTGTACTGAATAATTCATGTCCAGTTACATGAAAGCATTTAAACTAGAAACATCTTAAAAGTTTTTGACACACTATGGACATGCACTGGATTGAATACAGGTTCTAACAATACTTTTCACATTGTTTCACAGAAAATTTCACAAATGAGAGGAATAATGGAGGTATTTTATGATGAACACTAAATTACCTATAACTATATTAAAGATAATATAGAATTCCTGCTTTTTATTTACCCGTATTCAAGAACTTCTCTGTAATTGACTTTGAAAGCATCTAAAAGAAACCCATGTGCCTTCATACTATAACTTAAATTGCTGTTATCTATGATGCAAAATATAACTAATGATGGAATTTTTTATATATTTGCCAATATTTCCTCCATTTTTCTTAAGCCAGCTTAAAGAAAACGGAAGAGAGAGTTTTAAATCAACAGTGGGAGAGTACATTTTGAAAATTAAGAGTTGAACATATTATTTTTGCTGTTGAATAGTTTTGATTCTTTTTTTGCCAATGCACAGAATGAATAAAACCTATAGAAAGTAAATATCCCAGCACTGTATGGTTCATGGCAAAGATCCTCAAAAATGCATTCTTCTAAGCCACTCCTGAAATGTATGAATTCATTTTCAAGAACCTCTCCACTTGGTTGAATTTGTTTTCACGGGCCAATATTTCATCAAAACATAATGAGAAATATTGTTGTAAATGCTTTCAATGAGTGTTATTGCAGAACATTTTCCAAATCACTGAAATCGTGTTTTGGAACTGAAGCAGCTACAGCATCTGCTAATGAGGGTGGAGCTGGGGCCCTGAAACTTTCAAAGGCTACAAAGCATAATGGGATCATGAAGAGTTTGAAAAATGTCAAATATTGGTTCAAGTGATTTCTAACAATGAAATAATCGCATGGGGGATTTTCCCTGTAGCCACAGAACACCAACAAATACATTTTAATGTTCGATGCCAACATTTGAATATTTTCAGTTCTTGTGTATTTCTTAATGAATATTTTATGAGTTTTCACTGCGGAATCCACTGAGCATGTGATAAACTTGCATCATAATCAATGAAAGACAGAAAGGTTATTTTTAAAAGTGCAGATGTTAGATAAGCCAATAAACAGCAGAATAAGAACACAAATCTTCAGATCTTCATTAGGACAATTGAATGTGAATGGATGAAGGTCAGAGGTCCATGGCTCAGGCTTTGTTATTTTATTCTTTAACTTTAATGTTAATCAAGTGACTGAAAATTTAATCTTTTCTAAACACTTAAAAATATATGCAAATAAACAGCAATGTCTTTTGGGAGGGTGAACCATAAACTGTTCCTTTCAGTGTGAAATATTTATTGTACAATGCTGGCTGAGTAAAATTAGGAGGACTTTTAAATATATTGTCCGTTGATTGCTCACTCAATGTAAATAAAACAATACGCATGTGTTACACTTAATTTTTATATATCATTTTTCTCTTCAACATTTTCCAATAGCTAAATACCTTTTTATGGATGAGGAAATAAGAGAGGTTGATATAATTTTGTTAAGGTCACATAGATGAAAGTGGTGACCTATTCGACTCCAAAAACAATGTTCTTTACAAAGTTTTCAAATAGGACCATATGAAGACCAGGAAGAATCTCATAAACACCCAGTATGACAAAGCCACTCAGCGGAAAAGATAACATTCCTTGATGTTAAAGTCAGACATACTCAGACTATGATCACATCAGACTCCTGCAGGTTCTAATGCGAGTGGCAGAAGGTGGTCATAATGTGGCCATCCACAGGATCCTGATAGTTCCTAATGTAAAACTAATGCCTTGTACTAGACATCTATGTCTATAGAGAACTGAGCACATTTTTTAAATATAGCATAGACACTTGGGAATGCACGACTGTAGTTTGACGATATGTCAGAAAGAACTGTTGTGAAGATTAGAATAAAAATGTAAAGGATCCTACACATCATAAGTCCCTAGTAAATGGCTGACACTCATTTTTATGGTCTTAATAATAGAAGCCAACAACCAGGAACTTTTTTCCCTAAGGGTGAGCAAGGTCAGTTATAGTTGGACAGCACCCCCTTTGTTCTTTTGAACCAGGCATTTGCCAGCCTGACATGATTGCAATGTCTTTCTCTTTACCTTTGTAGGCTTATCTGTTGTATGCCAACTGTGTGACCCTGAGCTGTGGGGAGATCACTAAAGGGAGCAGGGAGCTGGTGATGGAAAATATGCCCTGTGAAGATGTTGGTTTGATAAACAAATGGATGGACCTGTCATTTCTTTAGAAAACACAATGGACAAGAACATCAAAGAAAATCAGCACATTATTAAATTAATTTTATGTACCCCTTTATTGTTTTATCCATCATTTAACTTGTGTGAACATTTCAGAACCATTAATTTGATTAAATAAACAATTTTTAATGTTTTATGGTATGTTTAGCTGCTGCTGTTTATTATATTAAATGTAACAGTTTTACAAAGTACTCTGATTCCTGCTCCTGTCAAAAATGCCAATGTGAAATGGAATATAGCACATGAATCTGTTGGAAAGATTTGGAGTAATTCAGTGATCTCATATTTTCCTTATTAAATACCTATTACTTGCTAATAATTTGATATTATCTGTTACTAAAATGTTGTACAATAAATGTATATTCCTTGATTGTACAGAGTTCATATTCTAACATGCTAAAGTATGATATAGAAATGCTTTATTTTCTTTGGCTAAGATTTCATTTTAAATACATAGCAAAATATTTGACTCAAGAAAGAGTTAATGATATATTTTAGAATATTAAATCTAGAAAAGAAGCACACTCTGGAGCTCAAACATCCATGAAACAGTCTATGAAATAGGATACTATGATTCCATTTATGACAATGGCAGACATTGTTAATTTACCATCAAATTTTTTGTCACTGAATCTTTGTGAGCATGGACTTAAGCTGTTAACAATATGCTCTCTAGAGAGACAGGACTCACTACTAGAAAATTCATATGTAATTTGCTAAATAGTATAACACTGGTACTAAGGATCATTTTAAGACCACAGGTAACGATTATCTCTTAGGATCAAAGCTTGAACCCTGGTCCTGTTTTCCAAGATATAATGGTAATCCTCTTAGCCATGTCTCACTATTATAGAGCACCTCAACTTGGAGGATTTAGGGTTCCATTTTCATGATGGTAGCTAAATAATCCTGGTTTTCTTTCTTTCTYTTTTGAATAGCATTTCATGGTGTTGATTGTTATGTGAGAGATCTTCTACTTCCAAACCTAATTAAAAACTCTGATGTCCACACTGTGGTTTTAAGTGCTGAAATTATGAATAGCCACACTAAATTCTTCAGTTTGGAGCTGAGGTGACAGTGGAGGAGGCTGGCAGATTTGTTTCCCGAGGACACCGGAAAGTCATCATAGCCAAATTGATTCTGATTTTGCTTAGATCCTGACTGGAATATAAAATTCTAAGTAGGAGTGAAATAAGCCTGAATTCTGATTGTTGTTGTGGGGCTGGATATTTTAATATTAGAATTTTGCTTCCCAAAAACTCTTCTGAAGCATACTGATAAACCGTCACCATCTTAGCAGCTTTACTTAAAAGCCCATTAGGGAGCTAAAACAATTGTCTTCTAGGAAGGAAGAAAATGCTGTCAAAGTTGCCAAAATTTTGTTGATTTATTTCATCTGCAATGGCAGGCTTGCTTCACATCCTCATTCCCAGGGAAGTCAAATAATTGCAAGATGGAGTGGTAGTGAAATCTCATATTCAAATTGCTCGATGATAATACCTAATATGTACAGGACAAAATCTATTTTTTAACAATTTTTAATCTCATTCAAAACTTCACTCACACATTTGCATGATATATATATATATATATATATATATATATATATATATATATATATATATATATATATATATATATAGCATAGGGTCACCCAAAGAATTGGCTAGAAATTAAATACATTCCCAGAGTCCTTCCAAAATTTGGACTATGCCAACCTTTTCTTTTTGTGTTCAGGAAGAAAGGGGGAAGGTCATACTTTTTCCAGTGTCATACAGGAAAAGCCCATAATTATATAAATCATGCAGATAATGGAACAGACTTTCTTTGTTAGAGAATGGTACCTAAGAGAATGAGAAGAAATGGAGTTATTTGGAAAACCTGGACTTAACAATCATAAGGAACACAGGCTGACAACACTAAGATTTATTAATAGAACAAATTTTTGATGCAGATTTTCAGATTCACAACTTTTCAAATGATCTCATTATAACTGTATTCTCAATAAGAAAAATATTGGATATTGATGAAAAAATAAAGACCATATGTTGGGAAGTGTTGAAGGTCATTTAATTCAAATGATGAGTGTTGACATAGACAATAATGACAGGCTAAGATATATGGTTTTCTGTACAGAATGCATGGAACAAAACCATGATAGTTCTCTTGTGATACTAAAGCTTAAGAAACAACCTTTGAATTGAATTAAAGGAACTATCAATAAGACACAAACTGTTGTTCATCTGAAAAGGTTTTTTCCTACAATTAATGGTTACACATATAAAAATCAAGTCAGCGGTTTTATGAATGTTCTCTTATTGATTAGGAAAATGTGTGATCCTGCATAGTTTACTTCCACCATGAGGAATACAGGAATCCAGGTGTTGAAAATTGGAAAAAGAATGTGAGTTGAGTAGTACCAGTATATGAACACAAACTTGCTGATTCCTGCCTATGCTGTGCTTGTATATGACTGAAACATAGTTTGTAAGAGATTAAGAGATCAATATCAAAATGCTGAGCATAATAGGTTGATGCTTGCATCTAAATTGTTCGAATTTACTTGTGCTTTCCTAGACACAATTCTGCTCATTCTACGTTATATAAAATTACATGCTCATTTGAAGGTGTTCAGTTCTTCTGGATGCTTTCATTCTGCTTGCCTCTACATACATCATATTCCTGTGCTAATTTAATATACAAAACTTCTTCCTCTTATTTTTTTTTTTGGTGCACAGGTATTTTTCTTTCTGTATGTCTGTAAACCATGTATATGTAGCATGGAGTCCAGAAAAGAGCAGGAAATCTTCTGGGATTAGAGTTATACATGTATGTGAGTTGCCATTTGGGGAGTGGGAATCAAATTTGGGCCTTCTAGAAGAGAAATTGATGTTCTTTACCACCAATCAGTTCCTCTGGCTCTATAATAATAACTTCCTTCAGCAGGTATTGATGCAACTCCATTTAATGATTTAGGAAACTGAGGCAGAAAGGGATTGTAGGTATCTGCGATGGTCTTAAAATTGCTAAATAATACAAAGCAGATTGTGATCGTTGTCTAGTGCTTTTGGCCAATATATTTGATAACATATTGAACTGAGGCTCCAGGTTTTATGAGGACAATGAAAGATATGCAACTTCTGTGATCAAGATGTGTGCCACCCTAAAATTTATGTTGACAGTGAATTATCTTTAAAGTCATATGTAATTGATTCCTGTGCATAGTCATTTCACAGTAACTAGGATCGATGACCTCAGGATAGTGGAACCCTCAGTTTTGAAAGTTATCTATAAGAAAAGGAAGAAAGATGCATATAAACTTGTATCTTCTAACTATGTGGGTGCTGTACACTGCCTTGGGATTCTGAAAATATTCCTCATGAGCAAGAAAGCCTTAGCAGATTCAATCCATCAAAGGCAGACCTCCTTTAAGGATAATAAGACAAATAAGCCTTCATTTCTTTGTAAACATTCAGTGAGAAGAACAGAAAGTAAACTAGGAGAGTAGCTATAGCTTAAGGCTTTGAAATCTCACACACGAATAAGATTCATTTCATATTGGTCAGCTAATGCAGACAACCACATAGAGCTAAACCTTGTTCTCAATGGTAACTGGGACTCTAGATATCTTTTAAAATATTTAATCATAACACATAAGTAAAGAAGAAAGTTCCTGGAATAATCAGAGTCTAGAAAAAATAAGAATGGATAGAAAGTGTGTGGTACTGAAGCCATAAAACATCTGAAAGTTATAACCTGGTGTAGTGGTTTATAATTTGAGGTTTGGTATTCTTTGGTTCTATGTTAAATACTACAATGCAGTAACATAATCACTGAGAGAGGAAAATTCTTTTGAGCCTGAATACTTATTTGAAAAATGAGATAATCCTGCATATTGAGATGATTTCCCCAAACATTAATTATTAACACAACCAATTAACAGTACTGATACATAGTATTTTCTCAAGCACTACTTTTGCTTGCTTCCCCTCTATTGTTGAGGACAGTTCTTTCGCTGTATAAGAGAAAAAGAAAATTAAGCACCATAATTTCCTCAATATACTTTTTATAATCTCCATCACGTCTCTTTATGCCTTGCCTCCCATTACTTCCATCCATGAATTATTTGAGTCTGGTATGACAGCTACCATTTGTAAAGGTCAAAGTGGACAGAAGACAGGCTGGTGTCAAAGGAGAAACAAGTCCAGGAGGTGCCAATCAGCGAGGGCACAAGGGCACACTGGTTGATGCACAGCCCCTCTGTCTGCTTCTCCATCTAGTGTCAGTAGCCATGTTCCCTCCAATTGTGTGTTGGCTGCCATTAGACTATTGTAGTAAGTCGTTCTGGAAGGCTTAGCTAGCCTGTACAAGAGCTATTCCACAAATCCCAAGTCTTTTTCTTTTCTGTCTTATGAGCCTAAGGCTTTTGAGTTTACTGTGTTTAAAAATTATACAAACACCATCCTATCCTCCTAGTCCCTTTCCATTTCTGTGTCTCATAGTCAGCCCCAGCTCTGGATATTTAACTGTAATTTCTCACTCAGTGACAAAACTCCAGATTTGTTGGAGCAATTTTGGCATTGCAAATGAAACAGGCTCCTTACATTACTGTGAACCAGGGTATCCAGAAGCCCTATGAATTTCCTATTTCCATATGTGCCAGATTTTCACATTCTGAAGTGTTTCTTATGGGAACATGCAGAAAACAATTATAATTAAACCTAAGTAGTGGTACTATTTTTAACACTATGTGGAATTTACTCTGGAAAAGGGGTCCCGAAGGAAAATACATTATCTTCTGGGAGTTTCAAAGGCAGAGGGACCTTATCCCCTTCCTTTATTAACTTACCCTTGCACCCTTACTAAACAGAACCAAAATTTGATAAGGCACGAAAGCATAAGTTCAGTTTGCTCCTATCTGCATTTTACTTTAGCACGATGCAAATATTTTTCCTGGCTCAAAGAAAAGTAGATTTGCATTCATTTTATAAAATGTCTCCTCACGAATTAAAGCAAAGAATTTGCTAAACATTCCTCTGCCACTAGCTTTAGGAGGAATGTAAAACTGTCATTGGATTCAGAGAAAGAAGGTTTCTTCTTTCTCCTTTCAGGTTTTCATTGTCTTGGTAGAAAGAACTTGGTAATCATTTACTCTTAGTTTTTGAACAAGATTCCCATGCTTGCTGTAGCAATGAAAAAAATATCATTTTGAAAATATAGGCTGGCTGACTTTTTATACAGTAGCCAGAAATTCATGGCTGGTCTTACTTAGTTACAATCAAGGTACCAGCTGAGATGTGTGTGTTGTCTGAATTTAGGAACAAAACAAAACAAAACAAATCAGAAACAAAAATACATGTATTCTCTTCCAAGGTTTGCCAGAATATTATCCAAATGACTTCAGACTAGTTCTTATCTCCTCTTTACATCCTGCTTACATTTAAGTCTACCATATCTACAATGAATCCACTAGAACATCCCATAATGCTCTCCCATGCCACAGTTAGGTGGCCAAGTTACTTTAATTTCTCACGCTATGGAACACAACATCTTCACAAACTTAGAGAGTTTACAGGTTACTATATTTTAAATTTTTCTTTTGAAGATTTTTATGTTGTTTTTCTACGTGTATGTATGTATGTGTTTCTCTGTGTTGGACTATGTATGAGAGTGCATGTGCTCAATCAAACTGGAAAAGAGCAATAGATGTCCCCCAGTGAGGGTTAAAGCTGCTGTCAGTTTGCTAACATGGATGCTGGGAAACCACCATCTTGGATAACTTACAAGTTCAAAAACAGTATGTGCTCTTAAGCATTGAACCACCTTTCTACCTGGCAAACAGTCATGTTCTTGTGGACTTATTTATCCCAACATATTTACCAATCCAAAGTAATTGGATATTAATTCAGTCATTGAAAATGACTGTTGTCTTTGAGCCTATTTCCATGAAAGAATACTGTGAATGAAAGAGGAGAAAAATGTTTTTCTTTAGTGAATTTAGTTTAAATCTATTGAATTTGATTTCTTATATCACAAAACTTCTATGTAAAACATGAGAACAGGTGAAGTTGAATGTGACTTGGGGAAAATGACTCAGGAATTTGTCTTATTTTCACCATTAACTAAATGGATGTCTTTTGCATGAAGAACTTACATCTTCCGTGAGTCTACTCACTCGTTTGAAAACGTAGTGAAATGTGTTTTGATTGTGGAAGTATTTTATGAACCATAATAACTTTTCTTCTCCTTAACAATTCTGCTAGGTAACTAGGGAAAATAGCATCCAAGTATGAAACGGCTTAGCAGAAAATATCCTAAAACGTGGGAAGCCTGTTCTAAGTTGAATGTCTAGGCACAATTTAGAAGCTTTCACTCAGTAAAAGCACAATAATCATGAAAATTAGTTTAGCCTTTAGTTCGAGAATTTCACAATGTATGAGAGATGTATCACTATGCTCCATGTTTTACTCTTACTGMGAATTTAATACAATTGACTCATATTTGTATAGAATATTATAAATGCTGAAAATGGGAATCAGCAACATACAACCACACAGCAATATGATTCCACAAACTTAATGTTTACATAATACAGACACACAAAATTACAGCTTGGGGAAGGATACTCATTGCGTGATTTCATTTCTGTTTAACAAAGAGCTAGAGTGCAATGCATGCTGGAAGGAAGCATACAGAGGAGAATGTTGGGGTGGTGACTGCTTTCTTATTGGAGGCATGGATGAAATGGAATTCGTATACTCTAGAACTGTAATCAGGATGCCTGCATTCAGCTAGGCTACATTTCACAGTGAAAGAAGTAGATTTATGGACTGGTAAGATGACCTGCTTTCAAGCCCCAAGAACCACAGGATGGAAAGAGAGAACCAACTTCTACAGCTTGTGGTTTTGCTTCCACCTGCATGCCATGACACTTATATGCACACAAACTAACAAATAAGCAATCAGATAGATAAGTAAACAAACCAACAAACAAATAAGTAAATACATTTTAGAGCTTAAGACCTAGATTTATCAGGAGTTGGAAATGTAAATTTACCTTTGACTTTACTGTTGTGTAAAATGACAAATATATGAAACTGTAAGACGATATCCAAAGTGTGGCTTCTTCAGTGCTTCTTAGAAGGGGGAACAAAATACTCACAGGAGGAAATATGGAAACAAAGTGTGGAGTAGAGCCTGAAGGAAAGGCCATCCAGAGACTGCCCTACCTGGGGATCCACCCCATATATAGTTGCCAAACCTTAACGCTATTATGGATGCTGGTTAGTGCTTGCTGACAGGAGCCTGGTATGGGTGTCTCYTGAGAGTCTTTGCCAGAGTCTGACAAACACAGAGGTGGATGCTCACAGCTAACCCTTGGACTGAGCACAGTGACCCCAATGTAGGGGCTGAGGGGAGTTTCAGTCCTGAATGGGGAGCAAGAGTGTCAACTGGCTAGAACCCCCGGAGCTCCCTGGGACTGTACCACCAACCAGAGTACACATGTAGGGACCCATAGCTCCCTCCACACAAGTGGCAGAGGATGTCCTTGTTGGACATCAGTGGGAGGAGTGGCCCTGGGTCCTGAGGGGGTTTGATGTACTAGTGTAGAGGAATGCCACAGAGGGAAAGCAAGAGTGGGTGGTTGGGGAAACACCCTCATAGAGACAGGGGAACAGGGAATGGGACAGCAGGTCTCTGAAGGGGAGACCTGGAAACAGGATAACATTTGAAATATAAGTAAGGAAAATTTCGAATAAAGGATAAAAAAACTGTTAAAAAAGATGATATCCAAACAGTTAAGCAAAACTTTGTCATTTGTAATCATTTTTAATAGTATAAATTTACAGTGTATGACAATTTTCATGATTTCAGAGTATATCATAATATTATGGGTATACAAGAAGCTTTTGAAAAAGTTCATGTATTAATATTTGTAAAAAGCACAAAAATTCAAATGTGCAAAAGTCATATCCAGATTTGTTATTAACATCCTTATATTCATTTGTTCTTTTTATGTCATTTCTTTTTCAAATTTCTCTCCTAATTTGAACTGTGGTGTCAGTAAAGGATGTTAATGTTTACTTTGGAAATCAGTGATATCTTTATGGCAAGCACTAATCTTTGAAAAACATACATATGTCCAAGGATAACCCTTCCCATAATGCTCTTAGGATGTTCATCAGGACAATAGCACACCACTGAGCACCCGTTCATTTAATACTGCATCATACAATAGAAGCTTCCTCAGCAGCCTAGCAATCTACATGGGTGGCTTGATAGACAATTCAATTCTCTCTTCAGTTTATACGGAACATGAATTTTCTCAAGGGCTCTTACTTAAGGCAAATAAAATAATGACTTGTTCATGTACTAATACAGAGATGAGACTCATTATAAAGATAATAGACTATGATCAAGTAGGCAGAATACTGTTGTAGTTGACTGGTACTTTATAGGTAGCAAAGTAAAAACATGAAGAAGAATAAAAGAAGAAGAGGAACAGGAAGAAGAAGAAGGAGAAGTGGAAAGGGAAGAGGAAGAGAAAGAATAAGAAGAAAAAGAGAAGAGGAGGAGGAAGAGGAAGAGGAAGCAGAGGAGGAGAAAGGAAGAGGAGGAGGAGGAGGAGAACAAGATGGAAGAAGAAGACGAAGAAGAAGAAGAAGAAGAAGAAGAAGAAGAAGAAGAAGAAGAAGAAGAAGAAGAAGAAGAAGAAGAAGAAGAAGAAGAAGGAGAAGAATACATGTTGTTCTGAGGCAGAGAGGACTCTAATTTTGAGCCCTAACAAAAAGGGCTTAGTAATATTTTTGTGAGAAACAACAAGTGAGAATGCATACTGACTCTCATAGCCAGAACTTTTCAAGATATTAAAACAAGTGGGGCCATCCAAAACTAATAGCTATATAGCTAGGGAAACACTAATTCAAGAAGAAATTCCTAGAATTTGAATCTTTGTTGTCTATAGATCAGACAGAAAAATTAATATTTAGAGTATATCATGAACTAAAACAAAAACGAAAAACAAACAAACAAACAGCAGCAGCAACAGCAACAACAACAAAAACAACAGCCAAGAACTCAGTGGTCTGAATAGAGATTTCTGCAAAGAATGAAATGGCAGTCTCTAGAAGAAAAATCTCAAAAGTTTTCATTGTGTTCAGAGATTTTATAATTTCAGTTAAAACATCTTTGAGATTCTATCACATCGGAGTGGAAATGTCAATATAAATATTCTGATGAAAATGTAAATATCATTTACTGCAAATAGGAATGCAAACTTTGAGACTACTCTGGAAATCAGAAAAAGGAATACTAAAAAAGCTAAAAGAAATCAATCTGCCATTTAACCCAGCTATACTATTCTTTGGCATGTCCTCAAAGAAATTGACATAGATTGTTGCTCAGCTGCATACATGGCTTGTAATATTCATGGTAGCTAAAAATGAAAACTACCAAATATCCTTCAGCTTATACATGAATAAAAAATGTGATAATACAAACAATGAAATAATATTTAGCTGTAAAGGAAAAAAATACAAAAATCATGCAAAATGAAGATAAATGGATGGAACTAGAAAATATGTTGACTGAGGAGAACCAGACCCAGAGAAATATCACACATTCTTTTTCCACATTTGGTTTGCTGCTCCAAATCTTCAGATTTCCATGTAGGCCTCAGCCTTCACCGAAGAAGTTCTCTGGACATCAGAAGGGGTTCAATACAGAAAGCTACAACTAGTTCAACTGCAAGCAACTGACCAAAAGTGGCATAGACCTAATGTGTACATCTACAACACAACTCTTGCACCCAAAATCAGAGGCCAGAACCTAAGACCCATAGGACTAGTAAGTCTCCTGTAAGATTGTGTCTTCCAGGCATGGAATCCATGGAATATCAACAATATGGTTATCTAAACAAGATGTGAAAACCAGCAATGTCTAAATCTACAAATATGAATGGAGAAAAGTTTGTGGGACTTTATGCAAAGATGGAGAGCTATAAGCAGGTAAAAACTGCTGTTACATGGAGAATCATCCTAAGGATGATTTGTTTGGCTGGATATCCAGTAATAAGTGGTCAGTCCTAGAAACATATACAGGCAGGAATCACTAAATTGGTAAGGCAGGTAAATGTGTGTATATATGTATATACTCATTTATATTTACTGTTTTATATGTATATGTAACAGCAACAATGTTTTTAAAAGGAGGCCTTGCATTTGGAAGTAGAATTAACTTGAGAAGGATGTAAGTATAGGAAGGATAAGATGGAAGAGAGGGGTAAGGTAAGTAATGTCATTATATTCTAAGTTTTTTTAAGTCTACAATTTTAAAAGAAGTTGTTGAGAGCTTTTCCCAAAGATTTTACTTGAACCCTTAAGAGTTTATCATACAGTAAATTCTCAAATTATGTTATTAGTTAAATAAAACCTATACACACGGATGGAATCTATTTAGAGGAAACATTTCTAATGTCATAACTCTTTTGTTGTTTTCTTTGGTAACTCTGGGCTGGTGACAGCTTCCTCTAAATCAGTGGAGATGATGAAATATTTTGAACATAAAACTTATAACTGACAGAGAGATCCCCTAGGGAATTTAGCTGTTTCAAGTAATCAACACAGACTGTCTTGATAGTCTGAACCCTATCTGATAAGTAGTGGGTTTCCAAATGCTTGTTTCCCTTGAGGTCTACCTATGAGCACATACACTTCTAGATTTTGAACATGGTTATCATGACCAAACAAGGATGGATTACTATTTGTATCATGCAAAGACTGTATTATTAATAAATGTGAACCAGAATCTTACCTCAGTGTCAAATATCAGTGTAAATAAATTTTAACATTGTCCAGAGGTCCTCCCTTGGGCATTTATAAAGAACCCACATGAACTCACTCCATAAAGCATATGTTGCACATCAGTATTTAAGAAATATAGTATTAGTTCTTTAACAAAAGGATGATTTGAACTCAYGATTAGTATTCTCCTTAGAGGAACTTGTCAAAGTCATATGCAATGAAATACCTAAAGTGAGTCAGATATTTTAATAGATATGAAGATTAAAATATAAATATATCATCACTCTTCTATTGGGAACATTCCATTTACTTACCATCTGTCTGACAATCACATGGTGTGGAAGGCAAATTTCCATCAAACCCTGCTGAGTGGCTCTAGCTTCCCAACAGAAACCTGTCCATTTGGCCTTGACAAGTAGCCATCACTATTCTCAGCTTAAGCTTGAACTCTACCTTCTGTTGGACTGGCAACACATTTAGCAAATATAGTAAATCCAAGGACACTTGTGTCTTTGCAAAAGCACCAGGAGCTTACCAGAAATCTTCCCCCCCCCCCTTGAAACAGGCAGTTCTTGGTAGATTTGGGTGTTGACCACTTTTAACATTATAATTTTCTGTCTTATCCTCAGATGGCATGTTAGTGTGAGAGACAGCACCTACACATGGGATGAACTGGACTAACACAAATTCTTGTTCAAGCGTTCAGCCAAAACTAAATGAACCTGAACAGTAGTTCTGGGTATTGCTGTAGCATCCATCATAAGCATCAGCATTAGAGGAATCACATGAGCAAAGTCATATTTGCATGGGTCAAATGGTCTTTGGAAAAGGAAAGCCAAGATCTTCACGGGTTTGACCATGTACACATTGCTATGAATAGCAAAAGTGACAGCCTGTCCTGAGACTGAGATTTTAGCAGACACTAACAGGCATTTGCTTTAATGTTGGAATGTATCAGACACTTGGTACACATTTTACTGTAGTAGAAAACTTACCAAGTGACAGAATTGATCCTATTTTGTCATTGTCTAATAAGAAAAAGCAAAGTGCAAATTAAGCTTTCTGTGTTTCATCATCTTTTTATGAGATATTTGCTTTATTTACATTTCAAATGTTATCCCCTTTCCTTATTAGCCCTCTGAAAACCCCCTATGCCATCACCCCTCCCCCTGCTTACCAACGACCCCCTTTCCTGTCCTGGCATTCCCCTACACTGGAACATCGAGCCTTCACAGGACCAATGGCCTCTTCTCTCCTTGATGGCTGAAAAGGCCATCCTCCACTATATATGTAGCTGGAGCCATGAGTCCCTCCATGTGTACTCTTTGGTTGGTGGTTTAGTCACTGGGAACTCTGGGGGTACTGGTTGGTACATATTATTGTTCCTCCTATGTGTTTCCTCATCTTTAAAACTGAAGGTCAATATATTCAAAGTACTATTGCTGTGATTTTTAATTTAAAATATTTCAATGTTTCATATATGGAAAATGTTAAAGGAAAAGCTTATTCCTGCTTTATTAAGAGACTGATGCATATACTTGGGACTGAGAGACATCTTGTGTTAGATGTAAAGTCTTATGGAGCATCTAGTAAGCTAGTATCTATGACTGTTTCTATAACTGTAATATGGGAAAATAAAACTTATTTTCTGAAATATGAAAGAAAAGTATTCAGATTATCCACTCATAATCCAAAATTGGGTATGGTAGCATGTAACTTTAATAGCAAGAATAAGAACAAAGTTTCAAGCTAGCCTGGGATACATAGCATCTTCCAGAACAGTCAGGGCTGCATAGAGAATCCCAGTCTCTATTCGAACCACAGAACTGCCCTGATTATAACCTAAAATACCTCCTCAAATTTATTTTTCTATCTATGCTCAGATGCATCAGCCTAAACTATGATATCGGCTGCATGATATTTACTTTGAGAGTCGTATTCTTTGAGAGATAATTCCTAAAAATTTGATTTGATGATTGGGTTCAAGCAGTGTCAAGAATCCTAGAAGAAAGGTGAACAGAGATACAACAAGCCAGTGCGGTGTTCCATTCACAAATGCCAGAAGGAAATGCCCTACTTCTGCTGGTAAGTTTGACAAGTTCAAGCCCCAGAGGGAATTCATGTCACTGTATTAAGCAATCACTCCTGAAGATTCTTAGAGCATTCAGTGTTTCACAAATGAAAATATAATCTGAACAACCAGCGAGGTTAAGTGATACAATGCTGTTCTCTCTTTCCTTTTTCTTTCTTTCAGGACAATACTTTGGCATGGGAAAGCTGAGATAGAACATCCAAAAATTAGTTGCTTTTTTTTTAAGAATTAAAATGACCTTGATGTGAAGCACAATTATTCCATGCAATTAGAAGAGCCTTGTGTCCAACAACCATACTTATGCATATCTATCCGAAGGAAAAGATGTCAGATTTGGAAGATATCTACAAGCACATATTCACTTCAGTATTATTTTCTTTTCTTTACAGTTTAATTGAAATATAATTACATCTCTTCAGTATTAATGATGTCTGTTTAATTCTGGTGGTATATTTATACTTTGTCATTTTGATGTTTTTTCATTTAAAAATAGGATATACATTCTATTTTTCTCTTTTATATGTATTTTATATCCAACGTATATTCATATGGTATTTTCTAATTATATAGATTTTCAAATATTACTTAATTTTAATTTTGATATTTGGGCTGGACCTAGACTCTCAACTTGACAGTTGCAGTCAATTTAGTATTATGAAGGTACATACCTTAGACTCTTGGGATTTATTTTCCCAAAGCACTTTTCTTGGAGCTTATATTAAGAACATGGAAAAATTAATGAGGAGTCAGTTTCTGACTGTAATTACTGTAGCTAGAACACTTGCCATCACACTATGGGGCAAGGGTGCTTTACAGACATAAGACATATATGTTAACGTGAAGACATCTCTACTCTCATGCTTAGGTCTGATTTGATGTCTTTGAAGCAAGTCAGCAGTAGTCCTGAGTAGTTGCTCTGCTTTAGGCATTCTTCTTACTGCCATTTGTGGATTTTCTCATTTAAGATTCACATTGTTTCTATGTCTTCATTTGTGGCCTAGCAATGCTTTCTTTACTGAATTTTGAGTTTCTTCATTCATTGACATGAGGACTTTAAGGAAAAGAGCTTTACTTTAGGCTGCTGACTTTAACTGAATATGCACAGCCAAGGATAAACTTACATGAGGATCAGGAAAGTAGGGGAGTGTTGCTTCTAACCCATCCTATATGTAAATAATTTGATACCAAAAATACATACATAGAAATAATAGAAGCATACAAACTGAGTCAGGTTGTAGCAATACAAGTGAACCCCAAACACTTCCCTATGTTATTTACAACACACATTTAACTGGAATTTCATTGATTACATCTTGCAATTGAAATATATGTTATGAGTATTTAATATACATCTACTTTATGTTTTGAAAGTCAAAGGATTAGAGGCAAATTGAGTAACCCAAGAAAAATGTTACAAACATCAAACTGATTTTTACTCTTAATTGGTGTATGTGAAAATATTTAAAAGGTTTTTCTGGTGATCACCGCTTGCTTGGAAGAGAATCTTACTAGTACTGATTAGGATAAAACCAGTTTGTTAATTTCTCATTCATTTGCTTCCTATAAAATCCAATAGATATGTTTTGGGCCAAATTTAATGCTATAAATATTTATAGCCAAGGACATAAAGACCCTAGCTGAAGGACAATGGTATTTTTTGAAGTAAAATATGTACGATCTCTGTATTTTCAGTGGCTGTGCCTAAAAGGCAGTGTTTTCTCTTCGTAGACTGTTCATCCCAATCTTGCATTTTCTCTCCTCTTCTATTGTGCTCCTATCATTAGGAAGAGGACAAAGAAAGAAAGGGTAAGAAAAAAACTTCACAGCTTAGGCATTATGTGTGTCCTTCGTCACTCCATTGATGCTGATGAGACAGGACAACCAATTATCCCAGACACACTGAGATCGCATGAGGGGAAAAAAGGAGGATTGCATACTCTCTCCGCAGCATGTCAATCAGCAGGATTAACCCCTGCATGTTCAGCCATGACTGTGGTACTATCCTCAAATAAAAGAACTCTTTTTCATCAGAGCCCCCAATACAGAGATGAACAATAACAATTAATAGTTAAAATTTGAAATATACTACTACTACTATTACTACTACTACTACTACTACTACTACTACTACTACTAATAATAATAATAATAACAGTAATAATAATAATGCTCAGATAATCAAACAGCTAAACAGTTAGATGGGAAAATATCATCTATTTCACATATTAGAAAACATCAAAATATACACAAATTGATACCAGCTAGTATTCCTAAAGTAAAGATAACACTTCAAAACAATTGCATATACTATGAAGACCTTCAGATTCTCAGTGCCACTACAAAGCACTCTGTACCAGATGGCAAAAGCATATGTTTGAAATTTATAAAACTAGAAAATAGCAAATAATCAAATAAAGAGCAGGTAATAAAGTAAATAGGCATGTATTTAATAGTTGCCATCTAGGCCGTCTCCATTTTGTAGCTGTTATTGGACAGAACAACAACCTCCCCCCAAGACCAAGGCTTGGGATACAGCTTAGAAGATGGTTTGAAAAATGCAAAAACAGAATTCTAAGTCAAAGAAGTTGTAAATTACCACATAGATTTGGGAAGGACTTCCAATGCCTCCACGATTATTTGAGGAGCTTGAGGCAATTTAAGGCTGCCACGAGAGAAAAAGTTTCCTTTCTTTGGTAGGGAGAGAAGCCATTGATAAGTTGCCTATGACCCAGTGGATGTGCATACAACCATCACCATTTAGGCTTAGTGAGTTACATATTAAAAGAAAAGTAACAATAAAATATCCAAAACATAAACAATAGCATCAATAAAATGATTGCTGACATCAGATGTGACAGTTATGTATATTATTCAGAGTTAAGAACATAACCTAGTACAGTCATTGTTCATCACTATGTGATTCTCTCAAGCAATAAAATGCGAAACTTTAATGTGACACATCCCAGGCTAGTTCTGAGTTGGAAAGACAGAAGTCAAAGCCAGCTTATCATGCTGGATGCCTACATATTCACTGCACTATTCAGAAACCACAGAATCTATTTTGCTGACCACCAGCATATGGCTACATAGTTAAAGATGACATAAATACACAACGGAATTTACTTAGCCACAAGGAAAATGGAAAGAAATTTCACTAAAAATGAAATCACAGAAACTTCTGCAGCTGAAGTTTAGATGGAACTGGATACCATTATGCTCTGTAAAGTAAGTCAAGTCTAATGGCAAATCCTGTCTATGTCTGCTCATCTGGGGATTGTAGGACAGGGAAATGTGACACAGGATTAAAGGAACATAACCACAGTGCAAGAAAGTGAGTGGAGGAGAAGGGAATTGACAGGAGGTGTGAGATACAGAGCACAGTGAATGAATATGATCAAAGTACATTAGATGCATACTGGAGAATGTCATAATAAAGCCCTTTTGTATAATTAATACACACTAATAAAGCCATATCTTCTGAGATTATAGATCAAGTTCCTCCAATGATTATTAATTAAATGAGAGTATAAAATTGCAGTTACAGAAAATATCCTACTTGTGTGTAAAAAACTTGAGCATGACCTCTTGCAAAAAAGGACTGACTTTTATTGCTCATTTGTGCTGTGTTTCATCTGATTCGATCTCTCTGGTATAGTATGTCTTCCTTTCCAGTTGTCCACAGTGAGCTGCAGCCCGCTTGGCATTTGACCATGCCACAGGCCACAGCTGGGCCACAGCAGTCTGAGTGATGCTCCACTCAAACCTTGCACAAAAAGTTTGTTAGAATTTTATTAAAGCACACAGGAGATTAGTGCCTTCTCTGCACACACAGAAGCAGAAGTGAGGTTGTTGGAGCTTTTGGCTAAATTCTAAAGGTCAAACGCCACTTCTCTGTTTAAATGATTGCCGCTCTTCTCAGGTGCTCTCCATCTTCTTTCAGATGCCTTTCTCACTCCATATTGTCTTTCACCTAGAAACCACCCTCTTAAAAACAATTGAAAACTGTGTTCTTGTTAAGATGTCCTGGATACAGCTTTTGGCCCCCTCTTATGTGTAATTTTGTTGTTCTTCTTTCACATTCCTTGACACAAATGTGTGTGTTTATATAGTATTTCTCCTCTTAGTGTGTATTGAAACAAGAGAACTCCAAGTATGTTGTATTTTTAATGTTGTTTTTGTTTTGTTTTGTTTCTATGTTGTTTGTTTGTTTGTTTGTTTTTTATTTCCCAGTTCTAGGGGAGAAAAAAAAAGAGCCCAGAATATAATAATACATAAATTGTTTTACAAAGAGGATGTGATGGTGTCTTGGCATAGAGAGTGTTGGCATGAATGTGAGGCTACAACAAGAATGGAATGATAAATAGGTTTGTTTGGCTTATACAAAAGTAAAATCTATCACAAGCATTCACATGCCTGGAACACAGAAGCCACTTCATATCTACTCTTGACCCCAAATGAAATGAAGATGGAACTAGAGGGAACCAGACAAAGAGAAGCAGCAGAAATGAAGCTGCTGAGGAAAACAGAACTGATTTCGCGAGGGTCAGTGCTATGCAGGTTGAGCTCTATCTAACCCATACTGTGGTGTAATTTGCAATGTATTTCAATAGTTCACAGAACAAGTCTTTCGAGCTACTTTTAATACCAGCTCTGAGCCATGACTATCTAAATAGACAGTGGGCATTAAAGTTCACAGGGCTTGATATTGCCTATAAAAATGGAGCCCAGCAGACTCTGATTTTATTACCTACCTTTTATTAGGCCCATAGCCAATGGCGATTAAAGTGTTGTGCCGTATCTACAGGCATGCATGGATGCCTAGGGATTATTTGTAACAGAATTTAAGTCCAGGCGCCAAATTCCTCAGCCATAAGTCTTGAATACTAATTCTTCCTTTTCATCCCTTCTATCATACCTAGGACACTCACTGGATCACTGAAGGAATTGGTACCAGAATTCAGATATTTAATGTAGAACTGGGGTTCAAAAACAGCTAAGGATCACACCAGAAAAAGGACTCAGGGTTCTTTACACATTTGCTTGTTTCTTTTACTGGGATAGGAATTACAATAACATCTCAGTCTTTGTTTGAGAAAGTGGTGGGTTTTTTTGTTTGTTTGTTTTTATAGATACTTTATATTTCAGCTGTTTCCTGAGAGGCTCTGCCAGTGCCCGACAAATACAGAGGTGGATGCTTTCAGTCAACCATTGGACTGAGCACAAGGTCCCCAATGAAGGAGTTAGAGAAAGGAACCAAGGAGCTGAAGGGGTTTTTGGCGCCATAGAAGGAATAACAATATGAACCAATCAGTACCCCCAGAGCTCCCAGGGATTAAACCACCAACCAAAGAATACATATGGAGGGATTCATGACTCCAGCTGCATATATAGCAGAGGATGGTCTTGTTGGGCATCAAAGGGAGGAGAGGCCCTTGGTCCTGTGAAGGCTCAAAGCCCCAGTGTAGGGGAATGCCAGGGCAGGGAAGCAGGAGTGCG
>BDUI01008675.1:66896-81370 GCA_002335545.1 Apodemus speciosus
GCCTGGCATAGTGTGGGGTTGACTAGAGAGAACAAACTGCAATTATTAGCCATTATTGCTTATGGAGAGAGGAGCACCAGTCTGAGAAAGAAATAGGACTGCTAGTTGGAGAAGGCCCCTCACTGGTTCTCTGACATGACATAGATGTTCATCCTCACCTGCCATTACAAGGAGCTGATGCTCGTGTGACTATTTGCATATCATCCTGTATTGAAGGCTTTCATGTATTTTTCCATATGGTAGAAACACAATATCCACACTCCAACACTCCTTTGTTCTGTATCTTCTACACGTTAGAGTTCTTGAGCCTCCCTCCAACTGTTACAGTTGTGTGCTACTATTACTTCWCCCTTCCTATGAAATCCCCAACCACCCCCTGCCTCAAGTCTTTTATAAGATCTACCCTTCTGTCCTTCGCTCCATTGAATCCCAGCCTGGTTGCTTTGCTTCTCTACTGCACCCCAWACYTCGACTGCACAGAACTTGTCCCGAAGGCTYAACATGACTCAGACAACAGTAAAGGGGGTTCAAGATGTCTTGCTGACTGTGGTCCTTTAGGGACAGATTTGCCTCTATCTTCTTGGGCTTGTACTGTCACCTGTTTGCTCTGGCACTGAGCCTAAAATTTCTATGAATGTGTAGAACAACCCACTTTTCATCCATTACATGACACAAGTTCTGAGTATTTTTAAAGCAGACTCTAGAAAACAAGTGACATCATTTTAGGTCTCATTTCCAAAACAACAAAGAAGTCACAGAATCTTCACAATGGCAATTTTCTTTTACTATGATCCAAGTCTTAGGTAAAAAAAAAATAGCAGAATAATTGCCCCCTCTCTTCTATTCCCAGCCTCTGCCCATAGTAAACTTCAGTTCTAGTTGTTTCTTTTCCATATAGTTATTAAACCTATGTACACAAGGTCAAGTCATTGACCATCACTCACAGCACTAAGAGAACATCAAACTCTATGACTTCCTCCCACAGCTGTCATGTATGTGCACAGCCACTGAGCGCTCCAGCAGTTGAGAGTCCAGTTCTCATTGTTGAGGTTTTGGTTTCTCCAAGGGATAAGATACGGTTGTGTGGTTGATAACTCCTAATTCTGAGTCTAGGATTTCCATCTATAGCCCCATCCCTCAGACAAAYGGCAGGCTATTTGYCTACAAAGTTACAGCTTGTTTCCCATTGGATAMCAGCTTTGCTTGATAAATTATCTTTTATTTGTTTCTAATGAACAGTGCCCATTGAGCTAATACTTTGATTTATAGGAAGTCTGTTGAAAGTTAGAAAGAAGAATATCCTAGAACTAGGGTTTGGGAATTCATGAAAGAATAATGATACGCTACCTTGTATGGTATTGGGTATTCACCCCAGTAGCAACCACAAAGCTAGTTGAAGCAAGAGACAGCCCTTTTATGCCAGAGATGAAGTGGGAGTGTCAGGAGAAGTACTATTTTCAAGACTGACTTAAGACTTATAAATACCAATTATCCTTTTTAYTATAACAAAGGTTCTGCAAAGCTGCTTTAGAGGGATGGCGAGGGATGATGACTATGCCATCCTGCTCTGACCTTCGCGTGTACTCAGGCTCAGCTGGGGTTTTCTGTGACTKTTCCATGACTTRTATACCTGAATAAGACATTCAACTAATCTTGACATAGAGAAATACCTCATCTCAAAATCAATTGCTTCCCATTTAGCCACATCTTTCATAGCACACTGGGTAAAAAAATNTCTCTCTCTCTCTCTCTCTCTCTCTCTCTCTCCACTCATAACAGGAAACTTCTCCAAGAGTTGGACCCAGGGGTAATTGTCACACTGGGTTTTCTCCTGGCTTGTTGCTCTGTTTTAAAGATCTTCGCCTATGCTTTACGTAGACTCTATTTGCTACTATAGCATTTGTGTTAACCCATTTACCCAGGGCTCTCAGCGACTGAGCGCCTTCCTTACTCTCTGTTGCCCTGTAAGCAATTGTCGAAGGATTGAGTCACCCACGCAGTAGCCTGTGGTTGGATGTGGGCTGAGGCTTATTCAGTGACTAATTTCCAAGGGGAGGAGAAATTGGCTTATCATTGAGAGAGCTACTCTTTATCCACGCCTGTGGCAGCTTCGCTCTGAAGACCGGGTCAAAACAAACTGGTTTTCATCGGGGATCGGTCTAGTATCAGAGTGCCCTTGTGGCAGTTTGGACGCTGAGAAGGGAGTTGTCAGCATTGTCCACGTGAGGGCCTGAGGATTCAGATGAGGCTCTCAAACAAAGGAGTCCCATAGCCAGGCAGAGCCAATGGGCTTCTTCACAGTGGCAATTTCTCAGGTGGTTCCCTCAGACAAAAAGTAAGTGGCTTTAATTCTTTGAGGTTGAAAAYGCCCTCTTTTCTGTTTTCGCTTTTCTGTTTTCTCGGGTTACTTCATTATGTGGTCTGATGGAGGAGGCCTCGTACAGATTCTAAACTTGGAAGGGTGGGGCTGGAAATAGAGTAAGCTGAACATAATATTCCCTCCCCACAAAGCATGTCCTTATGTGTTGTAAGTGCTTCCGAAAGGGACCTGATTACTCTAACGTTTCCGCAAAAGACGTTAAATGAACTTTTTTTTCCCCATGCTAGGTTTTCTATTCCAGAAACAGTTTTAAAATGCTCCTTCTTATCTTACTTTCAGGAAATTTCCAACTGAATGATACTTGCCTTGCTTTAGAATTCTGGGGGGCGGGGGGGGGGGTCKGGGAATAAATACAGCTGTATGCTTAGCTGCCTAATTCAAATGTAATTTGTACTGACCTTCAGTGTTTTCTGGTTGGAGGGAAGAATGGGACGGTTTATTGCACCGGGCGGGCGTTGTGAGGAAGAACAGCAACGTGCTACCCAGGGCCACCTTGGTGATGCGCCGGTGTAAAAGCCCTCCCTGTTTACCAGCCCCAGAAGGACTCAAATGGCCCAGACACTATAGGGATTTGGGTAATAGTGGGAAGAGGAAAAGACAATTGCTGTGCAAAGCAAGCAAGCGGGGAGAATAGCCCGCCGTATACATTGCAGGATRGTTGGACATTTCTTGTGCCTCAGTCTATGCAGGCAAATAAAAATACTCGACGTAAATTCCGATTAAGGAGTAGAAAGCTCTTTACTGAGTGTGTAGGTCCTCTTTTTACTTTTGTAAGACAAAGGGCTGACGTTTATATAAAGACGCCAACGTTAAGTTTTCAGAAGAGAAAGATGCAATGATGTACATAGCTACTTTTAACTTAGCAAGAGGAATGAGATACAGGAGAAGCCTCGGAGATGGAAAAGTCAGAGTCTCCAAGGGTCAACTGCAGTCCTGTGTGCGCGTGTGTCTTGCTTACCGTACCTTGGAATGTTAGTCTGATTYGCCCCTGGGCCTGGCCGTGGGTATTGGTATAAGGAAAGCTCATACATATTTAATGTCAGGTCTTTGTCAGCAAGATGATTAAGAACCACAACCAAATAAAACTATAGACGCCTAAAACTAGGAAGTCACAGTCACAAGGAAGGCACTAGCTTGAGAGGCAAAGGTTGTTCTAAATTACAAACTATTATTGCTGAGCTGCCCCGCAGCCAATCAAACAAGCATCTTGTGAGGTCATTAAAGACTAATTTTTTTCAAATTAACATGAGGTTCCTTCCTCATTTCCCAAGCCTTCTACCATATCCCGAGTGAGGTACCTTCAGCTTAACCTAGAACATGTACTGCATAAACTGGAGTTATCTCTTATTAAGGGTTTGTTCTTGTGGATCTGAAATCCATGTTTCCCCAGGGCTTAATGGGATTATCTTGTCGTTCTCTCTTGGGGCTCTATCTAGAGCAGAGGGCGAAATGATCCGGGGAGCTTTTTAAAGCCCAGTCTTGGGAAATCAGACATAGCCTAGCAACGCAACAGGAGCATTTTGCCAGAAGCTTCTGACTTCTATGCCACTGGTATCGATGGGAGACATTCAACCTCAGATTAACTGTTCTGTCATAACTGAATGTTCAGTGGCTAACTCAGTGGTTCACTCAGTGGCCTCATTGAACCATAGCAAGATTATTTTGAAATGGAACAGACAATGGATGATACCCAGCATGGTCAGCAGGTATGTGATGCTCGTGGCTATAGCTAGGGTCCCTCCTCACTCATGGAGGCTCTGTGCTGACGAGCACCTGGACCACGACAGATGCTGGCTCTTCAGTATTTTGACTGACTTCCACATTCTTCATATGAATGCACAGCATAATGTATCAGACCTATTCTGAATTGAGTTATTCTTTCAGAATATATCCACACATGCCACCAGAAACTTTAGTGATCTTTTTTCTAATCCGTTTTTTTTTGTTTTTGGTATTTTATTTTAAAAGATACTTATGAAGTATAACTCTTAACTGTGCCTTTTCATACCACAAAACATGCTTTTTTAATTCCTATTTGAATACCTCTGCTGTCTATGTTTTTATTAATTTAATTTACATTTTCCTTTCATTAATATGAATTTATTGAACAGTTCTCTGCTGTTTACAATCTTGTCCTCTTTTTACTCTCTTAACAGAAAGAAATATTTCTACTTTGTCCAGCTGGGCTGGGATCCCCAAAATCTAGATGTTTCCTAAAGCTAAGTAAGAAAGAAAGGAAAACAGAGCCGACCCTGGCTAAGGCAGATGCTGGTCCCTACTGGCTTCTRAACAGTTTCCATCTTGTTAACCTTGGTAATTCCCAACAATAATGGCAGCAGAATCTTCTGTTTGCTCACTTGTCTTGGGCGATGTGTGATGCTCAGCACACAGTGGCCTGTTTGAGTCACTGTGATATGAAGAGTTTATCTTGAGACTCTTTTCAACTGGTTATTGTATTGTGTGTTATGATTGTTTGGGGGGCATTTGGTCAGATCCTCACTGCTTCTCAGATTTCACGGCCTACAAAGCTACGTGCTGAGCATGCCTTTGTTTTTATTGAGTCCTGAACTCTGCAAGACAATGGGAGAAGCATTTCTAAGGATTTGTGATGGTTTCTGCACATCCTCTGCCCCACGGTTGTTCCAACYGGTCTGGAGAACTAATCGGGTATACTACCCTGACAGTGTCCTCATACTACCCTGACAGTGTCCTCGGGTGGTCAATTGCCCTGCACACCTGAGCTGAGTCATGTATGTGTCCGGCGAGCAGATAGTGGTCATATGGGCAGGAACATTAGGGCACCTGGAATCCAGGACTAGGTATGAAGCAGTAGAGTAAGAACATGGTGGGAGGTTTGAATATGCCACTGTAAGATTTGGAGAAGAGAGAGCAGGCTAGCCTAGCAGACTAGCCCAGAGGAGCATGAACTTCATGTATGTGTTAAAGAGGAAAGAGGGTAGTGAGAAAAACTGTGATTGTAAGTCAGGGGAACCTTCTCCCTCTGGGATCTCCAGACCACTCAGCTCCTTAGGGAATCAAGAGGCCAATTCAGTGACTGCTCAGTTTCCTTTTTCTACCTACTTTGCATTTTCTTTTCTTTTCTTTTCTTTTCGTTTTGTTTTGTTTTTTGGTTTTTTGNTATACCTGAATAAGACATTCAACTAATCTTGACATAGAGAAATACCTCATCTCAAAATCAATTGCTTCCCATTTAGCCACATCTTTCATAGCACACTGGGTAAAAAAATTCTGAAAAGTTAAGACATAAAGGTAAAAGGATATGAAACAAATGTAACAGTAGAAATAAATAGGCTCAAAGTGCTAGAGATTAGAATGATAAAACAGTGCTCTAGCTCAATAGGTTTAAAGTGTTTTCTTTCTAATTGTTTTAAGYATCTACCAGAGCCAGGGTCTTTAGTATRCACTAACATATATAATTCCCATAAGTAAATCTGTCTGGGAACTTGCCACTCTTATTGCTGATTAGTAGATTAAGACTCCGAAATTTTTGTAGCAGGCTGAAGTGGGGTGTGTGGCTCAGTGGTATAGAATATGGCTGGAATGCGTATGGTTTTAGATTTGATTCACCTCACTGTAATAAAGCTGTCTGTACAGATGTATATATAGATATTTTTGCAGAGAAAAGTTAAARTGTAGGTCAAATGGAGATCTTCCCACTGCATGGCTCCATATCAAGTTCCTTCACAGATTCTTCATGTTGTCTTTCTGCCAATGTTGAACCTGCTTGCCAGTATCACSAATCTCCTGTAGTCCAGCCATACTCAAATTATTATAGCATGAAATTCAAGACCAGTGCTTTCTGATACAATAGATTGCTAGTTTCTCTCATTTTTTTATTCAGACTGTCTCCTTTATTAAAGCTAAGCTGTACACTTAGCCTTTTGCATGTCTGAGTTCTACTTTCATGGATTCAACTAGCTATAGAGTAAATGCATTCAGAAAAAAATGTGCCTATTCTAAACATAAGCATATTTCCTTTTCTTGATTTTATTCTCTGCACAATATAATATAATGACCATTTACATRTAATTTATATTTAATTAGATATTTTAAGTAATCATGAGGTGATTTGTATTATATAGGAGGATTGTGTAAGCTACATTAAATTGTGTATCATTCTCTATGGAACTTAGTTACTTGCAGATCCTTGTGTTGGTGGTGTGAAGAAATCAGTGCTTTGTCGATCCAGAGGGGCAAGTCTTGTGAATGTGCTGATGTTACCATTCATAAATCTTGCCTGTATCTTCTACACACCATTGTTCACAGAATGCATTTAACTTGCCTCTCATCATTAAGCCAAATGAATGACTCCTTTCTCAATGTCCTCAACACAGTCAGTGTGGGGGAAGCAGTCTCTATGGATTCCTTCTTCCCACCCTGGTTATAGAGATGACTCTATAGCACCTTCCCCAGCACCTCACCGGTACCATGTTTCTTCTCTTCTGTAAGACAGTCTTTGTCATTGAGTCATTCTCCTGTCTGCTGACAAAATAGCCTTGCATTTCGTTTTCACAGAGAATCACCAAGAAGACCAACCCAACTATTGAATAAATAGTCTTCCAAAGCATCCTGATGTCTCCGTTAACAAGTTCCCATGGACAGTCCCGTAGCCTATCCTAAGGCTGCTCTCGGGACCTCAATCAGTGACCATCACTATTATTTTCCAAGTACACTTTCCTTGTCTGCGTCTCTCTCCTTCTCTATCTTGCTATCATGTCTCTGCCCCTTTCTTCTAAATTTCTCCTCACAAACTGTATCCTTTCTTAGAATTTAAATTATTCTTAATCTCCAAGGCTATGAACCTTTTCCCTGACTTTTTTCTTCACTATCCCTATCTGCATTACCAATACTGGTTGGAATTCTTCACCCGAGAACTTCTATGAACTACGAGCTTCATTCCTAGATTCCACTGCAAGTCCCACACTGTCCTCTTCCTGGTGTCCGTATGTCTGCATACTGTCATTGTCCTTGCTGTCTATTTGAGAAGTCACTTCTCATTTATGTTTCCTAGCCTTCAGATTAACCAGTCATGATTCTTCTCTCTAGGAGTCTATTACACTCTCTAGATTCCTTTCTTAACATTTAGAATATTCTGTTGCAAGAAGACACTCCCTTCAAGAAGCAGAAAATCCACTTTCCAATGATCAATAGCAGAAGCTTCATTTGAAGAAATAAGTTTGCCATCTCCTGTCTCATCCAATGGGCTCCTCACAGACTGCAATATAGCTCTGGCCCACAAATTCACAGGCTCTGGGTGAGGTCTTGGTAATCCTGATGCCTCAGATAGTCTCAGTTGCCCCTCCCCATCCTCCCTTATCATACCCAGCATAAAGAAACCATGTGAGCTGAAACATTTGAATTCAGATACAACAAGCTCAGAAAGCATGTGGTTCCCTGTAAAGAATAAGCAAGTGGAAAATACATTACTGCCCCTTCCCTGGAGGGCAGAGTTGTTTGCAACAACACCCGTTATTCAGATTTTGTTTGTTTGTTTTTTCTTTTCTTCTCAACCTTCACACAGGGAAGTTTCTTGAACCAGATCCCTCCCTCTTTGTTTCTGTTTATGTGTTTTCCTGGAATCTCTTCTGCTTTCTGCTTATTATAACCTGAGCTGTTCTCTAAAGTGCAAGAGCAAATTCACTTTCTCTTGGCTGAGGGGCTCTTACTTCCCCAGGTAAAAATGATATTTTGCTTTGAGTTTTATTTGGTATCTCTATGTATCCCACCATGGCCTCGGTCTCCTGAGCATTGGGAGTAGACTGTGGGTTCTCAACTTTCCTAATGCTGTCATGACCCGCAACCATAAAATGATGTCATTGCTATTTCACTTTGCTACTGTTATGAATAATAAGTAAGTATCTGATATCTGATATGTGACCTGAAAGGGATCGTGACCCACAGGTTGAGAACCACTGAGTTGCAGTGTAAAGCACGGTGTCAGAGGATTGCACAGATCTTAGTTCTTTCCTGTTGTATGATTTCTTGGGCCATGGTGGAAAAGTGTGACAGCAAGCAGGAGACATAGTGGCTGGAATAGTGGGAGGAATCATGTCTTGARCTGCAAGCCTCAACCGGAGAAAGCAGACTGGGAAYRYCACSGGGCTAGGAAACCTTAAAGCCCCCACTGTATGACATACTCCCTCCAGCAAGCCCATATCCCTGAACCTATCAAAACACTGTTAGCAACCGCAAACCAAATAGTCAAACACCCGAGCCTCTGGGGTCCATTCTCATCCTGAATGGATAGACTCCCCGGTGCCGAGCTCCACGCTACTTGTTCCTGTGCACCAGAATTTTCACTGYGCCAGAGCCARTCAGCACCCACCACCTAGGAAGGGACTCATACTGCCTTTATTTTAAWGCCCTTCTCTTCTGGCCAGGTTACTTATTATGYCAAAAATGTTTTTAAATGCTATTTTGTTCCATATTCTTTTGCTTTGTTTTTTTAAAATTCAAAATTCCCCAGGACATCCTAGTCCTTAGAAGAGAAGGTCTGTCTGGATGTCTACCTCAGGAATGTCCACGTGTGTAGACTTCGCAGTAATGCGGAGTGTCAAGAGTGTGGTCTGGTTTCTTGGTTGGATCAGGTGATCTTACGGAATAGGCAGTTCTTTGAGGTCAGCAGCCTCTGGGCTGTCCATAAACCAAATCAAATGGTGTTACTAGTGGGTGTCACACAGGCTGTTCTCATTTCTGAAAGTGAGGCTGAAGCCATAATGGTTAATGGCTCAAGGGCTTGGCAAAGACACCTATTTCTGCAACTTACCTGATTGATTTAAATGGACTCAATTACATGTGGCTAAACCAACTGTCAGCCACTTCTTAGGCATTGCTGCCACCTGGTGTCTTTCAGAAGAATGACTTCTAGGTGATGTTATTGGTGTTATTGGAGATTCTGGTAATAGGGTAAATACAGAGAGAGAGAGAGAGAGAGAGAGAGAGAGAGAGAGAGAGAGAGAGAGAAGGGAGGAAAGGGAGGAGGGAGAGAGGGGGAGAGAGCGACAGAGACTGCACACACACCTGCACATATATATGAATAAATTTGCACTCACAAAAACGTGAATTTAGGAAATACTAGAAAATGCGCTATAGACACTAAAGGAAATGTAATAAAGTTATAAATAGACAAACTATCCACACATTTGTTCGTGGAAACAAATAGCAACAGGTAGACACACTGGCATCAATTCCCTCTTAGTATACGGTGTCAGCTCAGCCTCTGTTTCTCTGGGGGCGGAAGTTGTTTTGCTNGAGACAGGGTTTCTCTGTGTAGCCCTGGCTGTCCTGGAACTCACTCTGTAGACCAGGCTGGCCTCGAACTCAGAAATCCGCCTGCCTCTGCCTCCCGGAGTGCTGCGATTACAGGCGTGCGCCACCACGCCCGGCTCCTACTTTGTATTTTCAATTGGTTATTTTCTATGTAAGATCCATTATGATACATAGAAGTTCCTGATCCTGGCGAGCATTCTACACTGCTACATGCTAGGGACAGGATAAGAACCCSTGGAAGACTGATTGGCTCTTGCCCTGCATTCCTTTCGAGGAGGTGTGGGAAAGGACTTCTCAATGGTAGGAATTTGAAAGCTTGTTTGGAGCTGTGTACTAATGGCTGGCTCTTAGAAAGGACTTGGTAAAGGTTGTTCGCTAAACAAATTCATGTGATGATGAATCAGTTTCTTTTCTTCAAGGTGTGGACTCTTTCATATTCAACCTTCTCCCCACCCACTTCAGGCACACCACGAGTCTCTCAGATACACATTCTGGTTCTTCACCGCTTGAGTTTCCTCTCTCCCATGTTCCTGTCACAGCTACCCTCCAACCACTGACACCTCTGTGTCCTCTCTTGGAAGTCAGGGTGAGGGATCCTGGTCTCCATTTCCCTCTAGGGGCTTGACCAAAACAGTAGTGTATCAAATAGTCATATCCTGGATTTATTTGTATTTTTTCATTCTGCCCTTGCAAAAGACAATAGCACAAATTTATTTGCAAAATGCAAATTTATTTCCCCTCTTTCCTCTTGATTCTTCTGTTTCTTTTTGCCATGGGCATCTTTACCTCTTCTGGACCATGCAAAGCCAAAGCCCAGATAACTAAGCAACCTGGCCCAATGCTCCAGCTTATAGTGTCTGCTAGCTGAGTCCCACAATCTCTAATTGCCCCACAGGCAGAGCCATTAGGACTTTGCACTGTGCCTCCACCGTCCTTCAGATTCCTCCTCTTCTCACGGTGGTTTGCCTGCCATCTTACCGGTACCTCCTTGCTTGCCCTAACCTGGTGTGTTGTCTTCACAGAGGCTCAGATAAAGAGTTGAACTGAACCTCCTTCCACACTTACATTTATTAAATGACTTAAGAAGTTGGGACATCAATATTTAAACCATAGTTTAATATCTGTGTTGCTGTCATTGGATATATGTCTTTTTTTTTTTTTTGAGGTTGCTACAAGGAATTACTGGAGACTTGGGGTTGTGAGAAAGGGCACAGTGGGAGGGTTTGCCTGAGATATGTGGCTGTAGCTTTGAACACCAGTATTACAAACAAACAAACAARACATTTTAGGCTTTAAATGCCATGGATTTATTCTTATATAGTGGTGGTTTCTAAAATGAGTTTAAYGGACCATTATCAACCACACTTTTGTGGGCGTTCTGAGGGGGAATCCATTTCTTTATTGTAGGCAGTTACTGCCCTTGGCCCCTGTGTCCATCTTTGTCTTCTATGTCAGCAGCCTAGCACCTTCTAGTCTTTCTCTCCGGGACTGTCTCTACCCTCACAGCCCTCCAAGGTTGACTTTCTTGTTTCCCTGTTATCTACATGAAAACTTTGGTGACTGCAATTAGCCCACTTGGATAAAATCTGTCACCTCAGGATCCATGACTTGCTCACATCTATAAAGTCCCTTTTGCCAACAAGGGGGACATATTTTCAGATTCTNCAGGCCACAGTTACTTAGCCTCGTTTGTCAAGAGATTTGGTAAAGGTGGGGCACTGTAATCCCAGCACTCAAGATCCTGAGGTATAAGGAATGCTGCAAGGTCAAAGCTATCCTATGAAGCCCTGTATTAAAAATCCAGTCAAGCAAACAAGCAACGGCAAGCCCCACAGCCTTTGAGGATGTGCAAAGTGCTCCCTGTGTGGGCCCCTGACCAATGTCTCAAAGGACTTTCACCCTCCATTTGCCAGTGTCCTCGTTGGCCTGTCCCTTATTTAAAAGGATTTGCCAACCTCAATGACTTCATTTTTTCAAATCTTAAAAAAAAAGCCCGTAGATTTCTTCTTTACATGTTATAAAACATTTTTATAAAATTTAACTTATGTTATATCTAAAATAGAAACTAATAGAAAAATTATCTTAAAAAGATGAATGCTCGCCTAAAGCAGTGTCACTGCTCCCGGGGAGTTAGGACAGATGATTGGGGTGCTGACAGCTTTACCTTTCACGATCCCCCCTTCCCCAGCTGTGAAATACCAACCAAAGAATTTCGTTTCACACAGCCTGCCAAGTTGAACCCTTGTTTGTGAATTAAATCTCCAGAGATTACAGTTGGAGTGTTTGTGTGTTTGTGGGCTGGTTAGTGCTGTTCTCCTTTCACAGAGCATACATACATACATACATACATACATACATACATACATACATACATACATACATACAGCATGTAAACATATACATGCACTCCTATACACACTACAGACATATACACATACATAATAAAGACATGTATAAACACAGACACCCGACAGAGGCACCTGTTCACCTACACCGCATAGACACAGACGTACATGCTGAAAACACACACATTCTTGTATCCACACTGCCCTAGTTAGATTTCTATTTCTATGATAAACACCAGAACCAAAAGCAACTTGGGAACGAAAGTGTTTATTTCTTCTTACACTCCTAGCTGACAGGTAACAGCCCGTCACCGAGGGAAGTCAGAACAGAAACTCAAGGCAGGAGCTAAAGCAGAGGCCGTGGAGGAGTGYTGTTTACTGCCTGCTCACTCTGYCTTCTCATGCCACCCAAGACAACTGTCCAGGGGTCTCACTGACCCCAGTGGGCTGGGCCAATCATCACACAGGCACAYAATCCACATCCACATTCATGCAAACACGTACCACCATACAGATGTGCATGTATGTATGCGTAGACCACARGCCCRCACAGGTACATATGCCATCTACATTTTGAGCCTCTGCTAATAGAAGGCCTCTTTCTTGTCCTCACTGATTCAGCATGGACATAGAGATCTGTAAATCATGACACATCTGTTGACAGGCAGCACGTACACAGTTGTCATGTACAGGGGCCTCTTTGGAGCTAGCACTGTATTATCATCCATATACCATGCGATAGAATTACCAGACCAACCACTAGATATAAGCTTGTTCCACTCCATTTCTCAGATGCGGAAACTGAGGAGCAGGGAGGTTATGCTGATTCCCTAAGACCATCGTGTTATGAAATGTTCAGTCTAGTGAAGGGTCAGTACCTTTTRTCAGGCATCCTGGCACACACCTGTTATCCCAAGGTCAAGACCCTCTCTTAAATAATGAGGAACTAACTCAGGAGTAGAGCCCTTGCTTAGCATGTGAAAAGCTTGGGATTCTATCACCATCACACGAGGAAGAAGAAGGAAGGACGAAGTACTGTATTTACTGGGTGCATGTAGGTGAYTGTAGTAATCATGGCTGATTGACAGACAGCACRGTGACTGCCTTCCTCCCCATAGCAGCAAAGCAGAGAGAAAGTGAATTCTGAACATTACAGCCAGAATCCTTCAGAAATCATTTTAGGACTGGATGCTAAGTAACTGCTCCCAAAGGACATTCACAATCATAAACATGGCAGGATTTGCATAATTACACTGCTAAATATACGCATGCCATTTAAAGTAGAACTGCCCTAGCTGGTATATTAGCACAATTACACAGAAATGGGGAAAGGAGAGAACATTCCTAGTAGAATTTATTTTTTTAAGAAAAAAAAAACTGCATCTGAATACTATGTCAAAAGAGAAAAAAAATGTAAAAGACAAACACCGGGAACAATTACCAAAGTGCAAAATTATATGCTATAGTCTTACTTAGCTCATGACGTTATTTTAGAAATATTTAATCTGGGTAGTATGGTTTTAAAAAAAAAAGTCTAACTTCCAGAGTATGGGATATGAAATGCCAAACCAATTTCTGTTGCCGTTTTATAATATTAAAAGCAAATAAATGAGAGTACTTTGTCTATGTGAGTCTCTAAGTGAGATTTTGCATCTAAAATGTGAGCTGCCAGAACACAGGGACAGGAACTGCAGGGAGCCTTGCTTCCTTCAGAGAGCCAGCAGGACTCCTAAGGTTCCTAAGAGCACTTCTCTATAATAGCCCAAATAGCTGCAGGAYGTTAGAAATCAGAGAGAAGGATCCTTTCTTTCACWGGGATGCTAGGCAGCACAATTGAGATTGAAGGAATGTGATTCTGTAACAGCTCTGTTGACACAGGAATGAAGTGCTAAACACTGAGTCATTTGATCTCCATTCTCACGCCATGTGCCTCCTACTCCGGGAAGTCGGCAGGTCTTTTCTTTTTGAAGAGACTTCAGTAAATATCTAACAAAGGTCAGCATAGACAATGTGACYTGGCTGCTGGTAGTATTCTTCTTCCGAGGAGCCCATGGATGTTTGGCATTCTTGTACCTGAGCTTCTAGAAAGATCATCTTGCATATTTCGGTGGCTTTGCCCAGACAACTCCTTCTGCTGGGACTTCAAAAAAGGGTTCAATCATCTGGAAGAGATTGGTGAGGGAGGCAGTGTAGAAGATGGTTAGAACACATGCTTCTGCCTTCTCTTGCTTATAAAATCACTTCATTAAACAGCATCTTCATTCATCCTTGGCCATGTCATATAAAACAACCCAGAAGAGCTGTAAAATTCGAAGGCATTTATGTTTTTTGCAGTTTTCTATTTGTAGTTTGGGTCATATAATGGAAGCATCTTTCTAGAAATAAAACTCAAAATTCCAAGGTACTCATTGCAGAGTCACTAATGGCCATCCTTTGAAATGTATAACAGAATCTTTCAA
>BDUI01008677.1:42618-60348 GCA_002335545.1 Apodemus speciosus
TAACCCAGTCTCAAAAGAATACCCATGGCATGCACTCACTGATAAGTGGATATTAGCCTAGCATCTTGGAACACCATAGACACAATCCACCTACCAAATGCTGTCCAACAAGAAGGAAAGAGTGGACCCAGGTTCTGGAAAGGCCCAATGCAGCAGTGTAGGCAAATACCAGAACAGGCAAGTGGGAAGGGGTGAATAGGGGAACAGAGGGAGGGAAAAAGACATATGGGACATTGGGGGGGGGGGAAACCAGGAAAATGGAAATGAAATGTAAAGAAAGAATATATCCAATAAAAAAAATAAAAAAACCAAAAAAATAAAATAAAATATTCTTTGACTTTTTTCTAACATTTAAACTATATGTTTATTCACATATATCGCCAGCTCTAATCACTAAGCAACAGGCTAATCACGACATGTTTTATTCTTTGCTTTGAATTTATAAGTGATACATATGGTCTGGAATCTTCTTCATATCAAATGTACAGGAAGCCAAAAATTCCTGGAAGTTGATCATTTTTCCAGTTCTACTTTATTAATGAACACTTTATGTTCTACAGCAAGGCTGATGACATTTCCTGTTCCACTTGAACTGGTCTAATTGCAGTTGGCTTACTCTTATTACGTTTGCTCTGACACTCATCCTGAGTAACATGGTGATAATGTATGGTAGAGTTCTGTAGCGCTGACCCAAACTGACCAGTCTCTCTTCAGTTATAAATATACCTTATTCAAAGATAAGTGACTGGAGACTGTATCTAAAATTTTAAGTAACTGACAATAATGTAAACAATATTGCTTTCTCATAATTGAGTGTAAATATTCCAATTACAATAGAAAAGCCACAATGAAGAAAGGACTGTTTTTTGACTTGTCTATTTAGCACATGAAAAGAAAAAGGACTCTTGTTAGACACATTTGTGAAATGAGTTCTATTTCATAATGTTCCATTCTTGTTAATATTTTGAATTTCAAATCAAGTATTTTAAGCAAATGCACAACACTAGTTAGAGTGATAAAAGCAGTTATGCGGAGATTTGAAGGAGCTTCTAATAATACACGGATTTCTGATGAAGGCCCTAATAAAGCATTATGCTGTGTGTTTATGCTTAAAAATGGCTGTGTTGTTATGTTTAATCTCTGCAGTGATCAATTAAAAGATATACATTTGTAATGTATATATACATTCAAAGAATACATTTAGATGTCTATCACTGTGGACATTGAAGGAAACATAAAATCATATTTTCCATAAAGATAACCTCCAATTAGTCTCCACACAAAAATATCAGCCAAGGTCAGCCAGAATTCCTGTTTCCTGCCGTGCAGGGGTCTCTCAGGGAAGGGCATAATTGTATCTCAGTCTCCAAGCCCACTTGATTCTTGGCATCTCTTGCTTGAAGTCATGCAGGTTTCTGATAAATTTTGAATGTAGTGCATTTGAGAATGAGGCAGATGTCTCTCCCTCTTGATAGCCGCAATCCATTCTTCAGAGGATCCTGAATAATTGTCAGATGACCTTTCTTGGCATCTCCCTGCTTTTGTTTACATTGGTGTGTCAGCAGTTGGATGACTGAAAAGGTCATGTTGACTGAATGTGGCATGGACATGCCCCTGACAGTTAAGTATACTGTGAGGGTTGAGGGGAGCGGTAAGACTGACGTGAGAATTAAGCCCTGGAAGGCAGTCAGTAACAGGAGCATGTGAGCTATGCACTTGACAGGAAATTGAACTGAGACTAGAAAGCCAGTTGGCCAGGGAGGTTTCCCATAAACAACTGCAGGCTTTGTGTCCTGATGCTGTGGGGAGACAGAAATGGCTGGGATTGATGGAAAAAGGAATAAACTCCATGTCTGCAGATGGCGTTTCTAAAGAAAGCCATTATCTGCCTGGTTTCCTCTAGCCAGGTCCCCTCATATCCATAAAGTTTCTGAGTAAAAAAAAAAAAAATCCCAACAAGAGTGACAGACATTGGGTCTATGTGTGAGAATGGCTGACAATGGAAATTCAATGATTTTTGGCTGATTTTTACTAATTTTGTTTCTCAAATGTGTGAGCAAAATGAAGGGCTCTAGAGAAAGTAGGGATACAGCTCTGCTTTCCCTGTCCTGTGTTAGTGACTAAGTTCAGATATTTAATCAATTACATTCTGCAGATACAGATCATAACACACTACCCTTTTAACCTGTCATACAACAGTGACTTTGGCCTCCTGTAGTGTTGGTCTTACAATTCCCTTGTATTGCTTTTATTTTCTACTTTTGTTGTTGTTGGTAAACATTTCAACCACCACCTTTCCTAATCTGTGAAAATCATGACCTAGGGGAGAACAAAGAAACTTCATGTCTCAAACATGTACTTGATATGTTTCTGATTTTGCTATTCCAGTCATCTTAGGGAAAGTTAAAAAAATGATATTTTTTAAAGGACAAATCACTTCTCAGCACATATCACAAGAGGGAATCATTGTGAAAATAAAAATTGGGTTTAAAATAACACAAAGTATAAAGGATCAGAGTCGTCCTTGAAGGAAAGTCAAAACTGGATAGAAAGTACACCAAATAAGGTCTTGAGTTAAGCACTCCGGGTGTCAACTCCTAATGGCTCCAATGTAGCATGAGAGAAGATTCCTCTTCTTAATAACCCCAAAGTTCCAAGATGCCATGCTGAAATGGACCTGCTGTATGAATCCTCAGATTTATCTGTAGAGCATCAACTGGCTTTGCTTCCAAATAAGAATTGTTTAAGAGATGATGCTCAAGCATCAAAGTCACCAGCTACCTGAATTTTAGTTTGTAGACAGTGCCTCACTGATTGCACTCTATAATTTAGCATGTATTCATCCTTGTCTCCTGCAATGTGTCTGGGAGGAGAAACCTTCAGTGGATTTTATTATATATATTTTATTTAATAATGAAATGTGGGATTCAACACAACCATACAACTTAATTTGAAAGGACACTTAGGTGCATAATCATTGGACATTGCCTTTACTCTTGTTGATTTGGAACATGGTATAGAATGAGTGTGTTTTCCAGGGACAATATAGTGTTCAGCTGCTTAGTAACCACTTAGAGAACCACGAGGGAAAGGTTCATGGACCTTGAGCCAAACTCTAGCTTCTTGACACTGGTTGAGTATCTAAGACTCCATGAATGTGGGCCTCATGTTTTGAGGAGTAACCCATGTGCGTTAGACACGTGCAACACTGCATTAAGTGATGGAGTTTTAATGGGAAAGTAACTCTGGAAGTTTTAATTTGGAATCAGTGCTGCAATATGGAGTTGYGACCTCCCTTGACCTGAAATGTGAAGGCAACTGGGTGGCAGTGACYCCTCCCCTTCCTTCACCTTTATAGTGATGTCTGAAGAGTTCGGCCTGTGTGGGAGAATTAAGGTTTCCTCTTAAACATTTATGTGTACTTGTGTGGATGAGGGAAGTGTGTGCGTGAAAGCTGCATTCCACCCACGATGTGGAGGAAGCCAGCATCCTTACCACRCTGGCTGTTGTGGCCTGTTGCTCTAGTCTCGCTTGGCCACTCTACCCTTCCATATTGTACTGTAACATCCTRGGTATGGTCCTGCTCCCAGCACAGGACCATGGTGCCTGCTTTTCTTTCCTCAGTTCTTAGCTCTCAGCATTTCTCATTGGTCTTTATCCTGAATGGAATATAAATTCTTTTCTTATTAACACCACCAGCAGCARTGTAACTGCTGAATCCAGGGACCTATTATAGATTCATTTTAACAGCACTTTCTTCAGGCCATGGTGTCTGTGAGGGCTTTAACATTTTTTATTTGTCCTCCTCTCTCTTCTTCCTCTCTCTTCTTCCTTCTCTTCTTCCTTCCCCTTCCTCCTCCTGACCATTATTTTACATCTCTCTTTACTCAATGTCTAAATTTGAATGATCCTGTGGACTTAGTCCATATCTCAGTGTTATTAGTTTTTGGTAGCTCCCAACTCCAAAGCTTATTTGACAATGACTAGCCCTTGAAGCTAACTTTCCACTGTAGCTTCACTGGGATCATCCACAGTCATCTAAAAATCCAAATAGCGCACAGTTAAAACTTTCTCTTTGATGTTATCCCCACTCTATAATTTATGCACTGGTGTTTATATTTACCTCTCATCCAAGCTTGAAATCTACAGCTCATCTTACATCAAGAAAYGGACTGGTCATTTTACCTCTGCTTTCTTCAATAAAAGAAGAACACCCCCATTGCATTTTTCTGTGTGTGCGGGTGTGGGTGGAGAGAGAGGTGGGGGCAGGCATGTACCATGCGTGACGCATGTACTTGTGAGGAAGTCAGAGGACACCTTGCCAGAGTCAGTTCTCTCTTTTCGTTGTGTGAGACGCAGGGACCAAACTCAGGTCGTCACACTTGATGATACTAGCATTGTCGTTTGTATCAGTATAGGTTTTTCCCTAAAATTATCCCATTGAAATAATATTTTCATGAACAAGATTTAAAGCCAGTGCTTCACCAAATAGACTCTTTTTGCAGGGCTTATTCGTGTACTGTGAACAAAAGTTATTTTCCTGTTATGTTGCCACATATTAATGTAGTTGGATGGAAAACAAGAGAGCAAATGTCAGTGGATATTTACAGAGGCAGTTTTATTAATTTAGCTTCTGTGAACTCCCTCCTGCCCTGTTCCCAATTTCAATTTAATATGTTTAAAGAGCTGTAAATATTCTACTGTTGTAGAAGCAGGATTCTCAATTAATCATGACTGGTTTTATTTTCTTTACCATAGATAAAAACAAATGTAGAAAATAATAAACAATTAAAACAGTATCTCATCATTTCCACCTAGCTTTTCAAAAATTATTTCTAGATTAAAAGTTAGTGCTAGTAAGTATGAGATTATGTATATTTTTATGATATGAATGTACCATGAATAACGTTTTGGGTAAGTAAATACATTAAAGAATAGAGTATTGATTGCATGCAACTAAAGCTCTGGTGCTGGTGGCTTTATAAGTTATTGCTTTTATTTACAAGGACTGTAGATCCAAACTACAAAGCAATGCTTAGAGCCATTCAGGACTATAGAATCCCAATTTGGCCTATTTGTTTTATCGTTTAGCTTGTTTAAATGTGATTGCTTCACAGAAAATGATCATTTGGAAACTTAAATGAGAATTTCAGGACATTGAAGGAATTAGCCTCCAGCATGTGATTCTTAAGTTCTCCTGGACTGTGAGACCAGCTTTTGATTTAGGAGATAGCAACCTCATTCTGGTAGACTTCAGTTTTTTGTCTTTACTCATAGTGAGGAAAGTTAGCTCTGGGAAGAACTACATTTACATGCTATATCAGAATATCTTAGGTACATGTTCTGGCTGATGGCATCTTTTCCATCATCTAATTGGGTGGAAGCTGGGAAGAGCACACCTGGACTGAGGTCAAACCTTGCTCTTCTAGGACCCCACCCAAGTGCCGATAGGACTGGACTTCACAATATACAGATAACTGCAGATGACCGACTCATTGTGTAATAGTTGTTTGGAGTTTTTATCCATGTCCCATAACTAACACTTTAATAGTTGTCAGGCTATTTACCTTAACATTCCCCTTATCCAGGACCAATATGAAACTGTATTGTTGCACTGAATACAGGTATCAGATAGAGGACACTGTCCAGGGGGCCTTGGGAATCAAGTGGTTCCCAGAGAGACTTGAGTCTCCCTGTCCAGCAAGACATCAGATGATGTCCCTACTCCTTCAAGCCTGCCCAGTCAAGATCATTTCAGTAACAGCGTGAGGACTATTGTCTAGGGCCAGCCATTTTCTTTTTCTATGGCAGAACTAGAGAAATACTCAGAATCCTGAATCTTTTCCAGCAGTTTTAAATATAAATAATCTTGGCCCTAGCCATCAGTAGACATACTAATTACTTGTTCACACATGCATGGCCAGATTCTAGATCACTTGGGGACTTACCATAACTGGATTTTATCTTTTCTGAGATGACAGCATGAGAATCACATCTTTTTCCGATTCCAAGTTTGAAGGCACTTTGGGATATGTTTTATAATCACACATGATTTTTCAAGTCCAGGCAAGAACCTAGCACTATGGAGCAGGTGAATTCTTTTATAAACTTAATAGAAAATATTCTTCTCTTGAAATCTTGTCTAAATAGTGGTATAGAGTTGATTTTAGTAGCTATCATTATAACGAAGAGAGGCTTATGTAAGAAGGCCATGCTGGCCGTGACAGCTTGTTCCATAGATAAGCAGTGTGTTAAGTCAGAAGAGGAGAGTGAGATCACAGAGAGGGCCTCTGCAGTTGCACACGCAGGGCTGAGGAACCAAATGTGCACTTAGAGGATCACTGTCCCCAAGTTCAGCTTCCTGGGAACTGTTGTAGGTTCTATGACAACATTTCTATCTGGAACATGATCCCATATAAAATATATTTTAAGCTGAAGCTCTCATTAGTGTAAAGGGCTAGTCAAATGGTTAGATTGAATGCTGAGTCACAGTCTAACTTGCCATCAAGATTCAGTTTCTCTCTGGATTGAACTTGGTAGATTAATCTCCTTTAGCAGTGTCATTAGGTTCCTACTTTGATGGGGTGGGAAAATAAACACAAACATCATCTGATATTTCTGAGCATGTGGGCTGCGATGAATTTAAATGTGTCCTAGTGGAGCACATGGGTTGGAATGGCTGAAGATTTATCATTGTCTTTTAACTTAAGGCTGGAGGAAATTGACCCGCTGTGGGATAATTAAAAATAGAATGTCTCTGGGAAAGCAGAAGCCAAGTTGTCAAATGCCACAGAACCAAGAGGCGGTAGTATTCTRTAACCCAGACTGGGTAATTTATACCTGTGTCTCTTAAAGATCTGATACGTAGTTGAACTGATGAATCATCCCACCACATACGATAAGTAAAGCAAAATTTATGTTTCTTTTGCTTGTAGACTTTTAGCCAATTAAATAATAAATCACCATGCCTTTGCTGATATAGAATAGACAGGCTTATATGGGCTGGCTGGATTAGATGATGCCACTGGCCCAGAGAGCAGTTCCTAAAAAGATGTTTTAAGGGGGTGGAGRCAATGTAACAGCTCACACTGCTTTGTTAAACTTCTCAGTGTTGAAGGTGGTGAGATCATTTGGATCTTTAAACGTATTTCAAATTACTGTTGAAGGCTTTGCTTAAATGTTTAGGAGTAATGAATGAGTTAATGTTTTTCTAACTCCCAATATTCCAGCAGATGCCCRTGAATGGTCTTATAGGCACACATAGACATAATCTTCCTTCCAGAAGAAAACCTTTATGAGGACTTCACATTTACAAACCAAAGTGGGCATGTGCTTTCTCTTTTGATCATGGTACTGAGCAATGACATGAGGATTGTGTTCAGATCTCATTTGAGAAGTAGAAATTAACATTCAGAGAGGCTAAGTGACTTATCCCAGATAATATGCCCAGGGAGCTGGATGAAGAAACTCRAGGACTACTTATTTTTGAGGGTAATGTCCTCTGAAGCATTCATACTCCTGTGTCATGGGTGTACTTATGAGATCTAGTACTCCAAGTACATGAGACATGCATTTTAGATATATGTTTCAGGGAGAACTGTTTGAATTGGTAATGTAGTTGAAAACGTGATTAAACTTCATTAAAATGAAGAATTATCTAGTTTTAAGTGGAAGGGGTCAGGTGCTCGGTGTAAATGAGTTGGCAGCAACAGAGTAGCAATAGTCCCAGGCAGATGAAATCTATCATCCCGCAATTGTGAGTATTCATCAGCTGGGATCGGCAGTTTAGAAGAACCGATGAGTGTGAAGGGCTCTACACACATTACAAGGGAGGAAAGACCACAGCACAGGTACCCTGCGCACAGTCACGTGGGTGCTGTCTGCTGTGCTGTTGGTGGAGGTTCCGAGAAAACTGTACCTAGCATGGATCCAGAGGAGCCGAGGCTGGGCTTTGTTCTTAGAAGCACACATGAATTTGTAAAACAAGTGTCCTCTGGGGCACTTAATTCTCTCAGTAGTTCAACTTCTGAATCAGTGAAAAGGTAAATTTCAGGCTAGCTTCTATTAGACAACAGACTGTTCAGAGTTTGAGAAGTTCCTACAGTGTTACTGAATTTGTGTTTCCTAAAGGAGATTGATCATTCTCTTCTGATTATTTTATAGGATCCTTCAAACCAAAAATGTGGTGGCAGAAAGAAAACAGTGTCTTTCAGCAGCATGCCATCGGAGAAGAAGATCAGCAGTGCCCACGACTGCATTAGCTTCATGCAGGCTGGCTGCGAGCTGAAGAAAGTGCGACCAAACTCTCGCATCTACAACCGATTTTTCACCCTAGACACCGACCTCCAGGCTCTGCGCTGGGAACCTTCCAAGAAAGACCTTGAAAAAGCCAAGCTGGACATTTCTGCCATTAAAGAGATCAGGCTTGGGAAGAACACGGAGACATTCAGAAACAATGGCCTTGCTGACCAGATCTGCGAAGACTGTGCCTTCTCCATACTCCATGGGGAAAATTACGAGTCTCTGGACCTAGTTGCCAATTCAGCAGATGTAGCAAACATCTGGGTGTCGGGGTTGCGGTACCTGGTCTCTCGTAGTAAGCAGCCACTTGATTTTATGGAGGGCAACCAGAACACACCGCGGTTCATGTGGCTGAAAACAGTGTTTGAAGCAGCAGATGTTGATGGGAATGGGATTATGTTAGAAGACACTTCAGTGGAGTTGATAAAACAACTCAACCCTACTCTGAAGGAATCTAAGATCAGGTTAAAGTTCAAAGAAATACAGAAGAGCAAAGAAAAACTAACTACCCGGGTGACAGAAGAGGAATTTTGTGAAGCGTTTTGTGAACTGTGCACCAGGCCAGAAGTGTATTTCTTACTTGTTCAGATATCTAAGAACAAAGAGTACCTGGATGCCAATGACCTCATGCTCTTTTTAGAAGCTGAGCAAGGGGTCTCCCACATCACTGAGGATATGTGCTTAGACATCATCAGGAGATATGAGCTCTCTGAAGACGGCCGCCAGAAAGGTTTTCTTGCAATTGATGGTTTTACCCAGTATTTATTATCTCCAGAATGTGACATTTTTGATCCAGAGCAAAAGAAGGTTGCCCAAGACATGACCCAACCATTATCTCACTACTACATCAATGCGTCTCATAATACCTACCTGATAGAAGATCAGTTCAGGGGACCAGCTGATATCAATGGGTATGTGAGGGCATTGAAAATGGGCTGTAGAAGCATTGAGCTCGACGTGAGTGACGGCCCAGAGAACGAGCCCATCCTTTGTAACAGGAACAACATGGCCATGCAGCTTGCCTTCCGAAGCGTTCTGGAGGTGATAAATAAGTTTGCCTTCGTTGCATCAGAGTACCCGCTCATTCTCTGCTTGGGGAATCACTGCTCTCTGCCGCAGCAGAAAGTMATGGTTCAGCAGATGAAAAAGGTGTTTGGCAATAAACTTTATACGGAAGCGCCTTTGTCTTCAGAATCCTACCTCCCATCGCCGGAAAAACTAAAAAATATGATTATCGTGAAAGGAAAGAAGTTACCTTCAGATTCAGATCTGTTAGAGGGGGAAGTGACCGACGAGGATGAAGAAGCAGAGATGTCCCGGAGGATGTCGGGGGATTACAACGGTGAGCAGAAACATGTCTGGCTCTGCCGAGAGCTCTCTGACTTGGTGTCCATCTGTAAATCTGTTCAGTACAGGGATTTCGAACTGTCGATGAAAACCCAAAACTACTGGGAAATTTGTTCCTTTAGTGAAACAGAGGCCAGTCGGATCGCCAACGAATACCCAGAGGATTTCGTGAATTATAACAAGAAGTTCTTATCCAGGGTCTACCCTAGTGCCATGCGGATAGATTCCAGTAATTTGAACCCACAGGACTTCTGGAATTGTGGCTGTCAGATTGTGGCAATGAATTTCCAAACTCCTGGTCCAATGATGGACCTCCACACGGGCTGGTTTCTTCAAAATGGGGGGTGTGGCTACGTCCTCAGGCCATCTATCATGCGAGATGAGGTTTCCTACTTCAGCGCAAATACAAAGGGCATTGTCCCCGGGGTGTCTCCCCTTGTTCTTCACATCAAGATTATCAGCGGTCAGAACTTCCCAAAGCCCAAAGGAGCTTGTGCCAAAGGGGATGTCATAGACCCCTACGTGTGTGTGGAGATTCATGGAATTCCAGCTGATTGCTCTGAGCAGAGAACTAAAACTGTACAACAGAATAGTGATAATCCAATTTTTGATGAAACTTTCGAGTTTCAAGTCAACCTTCCCGAGCTGACCATGGTCCGTTTTGTCATTTTGGATGATGATTATATCGGGGATGAGTTCATTGGGCAGTACACGATACCATTTGAATGTCTGCAGCCCGGGTACCGGCACGTCCCCTTGCGCTCCTTTGTCGGGGATATCATGGAGCACGTGACCCTTTTCGTCCACATAGCAATAACCAATCGGAGTGGAGGAGGAAAACCACAGAAGCGAAGCCTGTCTGTGAGAATGGGGAAGAAAGTTCGAGAATACACCATGCTCAGGAATATTGGTCTTAAAACCATAGATGATATCTTCAAAATAGCAGTTCATCCCTTACGAGAAGCCATAGATATGAGAGAAAACATGCAGGTAGGAAAACAGACCCATCTTCCTCCACTGTTTCTGTTATCCACACCCATTTAAACTAGTGGCTTACCAATGGCTGGCTTGCAAATATTCAGAAATATACTGTGCAGATCCATGCACCACYGAATTAGCTTCTCTGTSACCTGGGATAAAGCAGGTRGTTTCTAATTGCRAATACAAGGTTGAGTTTGGCCAGCTAACAGTGTATCAGTATAGCAAATGCTGGGTATCTTTTAAATATGTTTAGCATGTAATAATAAACAGAAATGTGTACATGAACAGTGTGGAAAAAGTAAACTATAAAAGATGTGGGTAGGTGCCAGGGATGTGGCTCAACAGGTAAGAGCATTTACTGTGCTATGCACTGATAAGGAGCTAGGGTCAATCCCCACCCCCACCCCCACCCCCAGCAGCCACAAAAAAAGTCCTGCATTCTCCTCTGGTCTCTGTGTGGGCCAGGCATCTCTACCTGGTGCGCGCGCGCGCGCGCGCACTCACACACACACACACACACACACACACACACACACACACCCTCATGTGGGTAGTATATAACATGTATACCGAGACATATGCCTATTGTTTGAAAGCATGTATGTAAAATATTTGCCGATGTGAATGTAGAAGAGAATTTGAAGTCCTATTATAAAAGTGATGCCCRTTATACTTTTAGTTATTTAAATGTGTACTAACAAATTATTACCCACAAGAGAAAACACAGCTAATCAAATAAAGCTCAGCACTTAATTTTAGCCTTCTCTTAGAAAGGTAGTTTAATTGGAGGAATGTGGTTTCTGGGATAAATCTGTCCCGTGTGGTCTGAACAGATGATACTGGTCTCTAATGATCCATTTTTCGGCATAGGGCAAGATCAAGAGAGTTACACCACAGGGCTGTTGTGAGAACTGAGAAAGCATAGAGCAGCCACCCGGTTTTAACACGGAGAAACCCAGTGTGCCTCTCCCTTCCGTATGATGCATGGCCACAAACTGCTTTTGCGTAATACCTTATATAGTCAGTTAAGGATAGTGTTCTTGAGGCATGGAMAGACAACAAGTATTCACTAAGGTCTTGTATGGCAAAGTGAAAATAACTCGGTTTACTTCATTCCTTTAGCTATCACTTTTATAAGAATTCACTCACCCAGAGACTTTGCCCTCAAGAAATCAGAGACATTAGAAGACATTATTTCTCAGATCTTGCAGTTAATAAATGTCAAAGTTAGACTTTAAATCCCAGGGTGTCTGATGCCAAAGCCCATTATTATTCACATGAAGCAGAGGCACCARGCTGTGACTTAGTGAAATTATTAACTCACAGGCAAGTTCTTCAAAGAGCCAAATGGTCAGAAATAGAACGATACAAAATTCACATATGAATACTCATAGTCAGATTATGTATGTATTTGTTTCAAGATGGGTTGCTTAACCACTTTGTTAAAAATTAGCCTCTGAATATGCTGTTATCGTCTATATAGTATTTCCCTACATAAATTTGACATTATTATAAAGCCCTATGTTAGAGTACCCATAAGCCATTTTTATACCTAACTGCATTAGAAGTCGACTATATGTATTATTATGTAATTCTTTAAATACAGCCTTTATCTCACATTTCTAGAATAAATTTAGAGAAGAATTTGGCTAGGGTGATGGCTCATCCAGAAAAGCACTTGGTGCCTAGGTATAAGGCCTAGAGTTCAGATCCCCAGAACCCATTTAGAGGATGGGTGTGTGGCGACCTCCTGTAATCCCAGTGAGTGCCCAAGGCCAGCAGTCACTGGGCTACGATGCTGAGCTACGTTATCTAATTCGTGATTTCTGGATCTAGGGAGAGAATCTGCCTCAATAAATAAAGTGTGAGCTCCCAGGTCTCCTCATGCATCCCCCCACACATGTGTGCACCTGTATACATGCGTGCCTCCACACAGAAACATACATACGCACATGTATGTACACCACATACACATACACAAAAAGAAGAGCTGTTTATAAGGTTTTCCTAAGCATAGTTAATAATTAATGGTATCATAACAAAGTAGTTTGGATAAGGTAGTATTTGGAGAGTAATATGTAAAAAATAAAAATACCATGATAATTAATAAATTCATAAGATATTCAGTAGGTTAGATGTTGCTCATTATTAAATGTAACAACCACAGTTTTCCAAGTTATTACTTTAGCATCAGTTTGAGCTCATTAATAATAGCCCCAGAGTACCCAAAATGTGTTACTGTTTCATTGAGGAAAAGAAATTAAAGAGCAGTTCCCATGGTGCCATTTGACCAACAGTGAACCCAGATTTGAATTATCTACCATTTCTCCCTTCATTGTCTGTCCTTTCTGTCTGCTGAATGAGTCTGTCTGTCTTGTGAATAACTTTTTCTCTGTGTATGTCTGTTCCTGTGCATCCACAACAAAGAGCTTTTGCTGTGTGTTAATTGAATAGCACAGAAAGCATCACATGGGAAAGAAGGGATACTTAACAGAAACCTTTAATAGAGTTTTACAAGGGGTTACGTCACTGATTTCATTTGACACAAGCTGACCTAGATAGCAAACAAAGGCTGTCAAGCAATATCCATAGGTTCCTTCAACCTATTTGCTATCTCCTGCATTTATAACCATAGCATACATACTCATGTATGTTACTTTTGGATCAGGGGCATGAAAGAGAAGACAACTTTAGATTAAGCTATTAATTAGCTTAGATTGTAAAAGGTGATTATATGGGGGAAATGCACAGCAAGTATGACTGGTTGTTCCTTTGCTCTCTTAATAACAGGGTACACAGAAGGATATCAGTCTTAAGTGTCCTCAAGGTGTATTACTAACTCTGGCTCTGATGCCCAGCAAAAGTTCCATCTCTTTGTATGTAGAAGATTTTTTCTTAATATTATAGTGCCTCAATTTTGTTGAAGATTATGATGTCAATGAATAAGATGCCCATGTAATTCATTGTCCGTATGGGCTGTGTGTTTCTGATGGACTGGCAAGGCAGCATTGTTGGCTGCTCAGACGGAGCAGTGATAGCCCACTGGTTTAAGATGCTAGTAGAGACGGCATCTAGTTCAGTGGTGTGGTGCTTTTCTGATTCCCATGGTATAACTTGAATGCAGTGTTCACGCGTAGGTCCTGCTAGTGTGGGGGCATTCCTGCTGCTGTGTCTGCAAAGCACAGAGCATCCGTGAGTCACAATCAGCTTTGTTTCCAATGGCTATCTGTGGTCACTGGTGAATACTAAAGCCAATGGTTCAGATCGTGAGTAAGTAGGCTGTGTTACCTCTGCATGTTGCAGCAGATTGGCTTGGCTGTGATCCAGGCTGCTCTGCACTGTACATGTCTTTGAGGGTATAATTTGGTGAATTCACTTAGGTGTAAACTGGGGTGCCGTGCCATGTGGTCAGACGTGTGATTCCATGTTTTCTCCTCGTAGAACGCCATAGTGTCTATTAAGGAGCTGTGTGGACTCCCGCCGATTGCCAGTCTGAAACAGTGCCTGTTAACCCTGTCCTCTCGTCTCATCACCAGTGACAGTACTCCCTCCGTGGCTCTGGTGATGAAGGACTGCTTTCCTTACCTGGAGCCTCTGGGTGTGATTCCAGATGTGCAGAAGAAGATGCTGGCTGCATATGACCTGGTAGGTGGTTGCAACTTCCCATTAATTATCTCAGCACATGGACATCTCTAAAAGTAGGGGTTCCAATGCCCAGAGCAGAATGGCTGCCTCTAAAGTGTRGTTGGAGGTGGAACCGGAGTTTGCTATTCAGCATCGGTTAAGCCCCAGGGAGGCCTCCGAGGGCATGGCAAATGGACCGATCTCTGACTTAGCAAAGAGTACTCATTTCCCAGTCCTCAGAAGCATGCCGCCTTTTCTTCTGAATGACTGCTCCTGACCGAGAGWTGCTCAGGTCTCAGCCCTGCTTGATGATGGTTGAGACAAATAGCTTGTCTGTAGACATTTCTAAGCTAATGATACTATCTGATTTCATTCTGAATATTTAATGGAATTTATGTAGTCATTAGGTTTGGGGATAACTTTATTTTTGTGTTTCATGCTGTAAACAACATTAAAGAGCAAATGACAAAATGTCTAACATACCTAATTAGGTRTAAATAAGCATATTTAACTAGAAGAACACTTACAAACCAGTAACAATAGAAATATGTAGAAACTTTGTGCATCAATCAAGAGTAAGTTTTCCCACATGTGATGTATAAAATTTTCAGGGAATAAATTTAAAAAGTAATGTATCTTTTAAAAAGCATCCCAATTATGGCTTAAAATGCAAACTTTTACTTGGAAATTTAGACAGCAATTATCTGGGGAAATGCTTTTGCCAAGTTCTTAGGTGCCTAGGTTCTGTCTAATTGTCTGTTCTTCTATTCCTTGGTTATCTTCAAGGTCCAAAATGGCTACCTAAACTCGTTCACAAGAGTAACATCTGCAGTCCACACATCAGGAATGATGGGGAAAACAGATCTTCCTTAATTTAGGATATTATTTTTTGGAATTACCGACAAGAAAAATATTACTTTTCCTTCCTGTTCATTAGCCTGGAGTTGATATATAGCCAGTTAACTGCACAAAGCAATGTAACATGTCTTTTAAGGGGGCTAAAAGTTGTCTCTTCTGTTTCTAAGAAGTAGGAGGAGAATGCATCAGGGGATGGTGCAGTTCTGCTTTAGAAGTCAATAGGCAATCTCCTTTTGCCTAAAAACCTATCGGTGAAATGCACAGCCCATTTATCTTTAAAATAAGTTTCCAATTTCATAAGTTAATATATGAAATAAAGTCTGGTGGTATGCCTGTATAGTCCCAGCTACTCCAGCTAGATTGTTTGAGCCCCAAAGACCAAAGCCATTTCAGTCTGAGTAAAATGAGACTCCATGTCTTACAAGTAATGTAATTAGCCATTCTGTTGTCCATTTAAATCACCAACTATGCCTTGTGCTTTTCATCATGGCTCGTCTAATCAGGAATTTAAAAAGACAGAGGACTGGGGAGAGCTCAGTGGGTTAAGTGTTTACTGTGCAAGCACAGGAACCTGAGTTTGAATCCTCAGTACCCCCATAAAATGCCACATGTCGCCACCCACCTCTGTAACCACAGTGCTGGGGAATGGAGGCAAGTGACCRGCCATTTAGCCAAAACAGTGAGCCTCGGCTTCAGTAAAAGGAACACTCAAAGTCCAAAAGAGGGCCKAGAGCAGTGTTCATCTGTGGTCCTTGCTCATGTATGAAAGCATGTGCACATTTGCACACACACAACACACACATGCACACATACACACATGCACATATACAAACATGCTTACACATGTACATACACAGACATTCACATACTCTTACACACATACACACATACTCATACATATATGCACACATTCATGAAGGGGAATTTAGGAAGATATTTTTCTTTCCCTGACTATACTGTAAAAATAAATTGTTATATACATTGTTGGAGAAAAGTTGGATAAAATTACTTAAAATGCTTATTTCATTTGATCTGCATATTTTGTGTTTTAGATTTATTGTTAGGATCTATATACACATTAATATTGGATTTTCATAATGTTGACATGGAGAGATTAGCTAAATTACAGATAGGAACCCAGGAACTGGAGAGATGGTTCAGCAGCTCAGAGCTCTTKCTCCTCTTCCCAAGGCCTCTGGCACCATTCCCAGCCCTCCAGGCGGCTCTCCTGTTTGTAATTCCAGCTCCAGGTGATACCACGCCCTCTGTCAGCCCCCACAGGCAACCACACACATGTGGAAGCGTTTATACAGACTTATACAGATTTATCTAATGGACTCCTTTGAAACTATCAAAGTCAGTTGTTTGGAGGACCTGTAATTGTATGGCAGACAATTGACTATGTTTCGTGAAGCAGTCTGGTTGCAATAATGTATGAGCAGTGAGATCTAAATTGTGTCTGTGTGTATATGCACACACAATCCTAGGCAGACATTAACAGTGATCGCTTTTGCTTGTCATGAGTGAAGCTTATTTTCTTAGTTTTTCTCTTCTATAGCTTCCTGTATTTRCTAAATTCTTTCTAACAAATGTGATAAATTTTATGGTCGAATAAAATAACTGTCAGTGAAGAAAATACTAACATTTTTACCATTAAAAATAACTGGGAGAAATGCACTTGGTACAAACATGTTCTGGCTGAAGTGGAAAAGCCTCTCCTGAGCGCACTCTGCCCACAGATGCTTGTACAAGGGCTGCTTTTGCAGAGTGGGGCGGGGCTCACCTATTGCCTGTGTCGCATTTCTTGTGAAATCAATTTTTTTCATCATAAAAGTAGGGATTGAAAGCTGCTCAGTGAATAGGTATAATTGCTGTCTAAGAGGTGAAATTAGGGTACTCGTTGCCATAGAGACAGACAGCAGCCATCGCTTATTCCCTTGTAAGCTGAGAAAGGAAAATAATCCATTGCGAGGGCGGGTGGCCCCTGGAKCTGGGTCTGACTTAAGAAGAATGGCTCTCTCTTGGGCTGCGGTTGGACAGTTTCTGCTTCACATCACATGAGTCTGATGGTGTTTTTGTCCTTTCTGTTTCGCCTGCTAAGTCCAAATCTTAATATTATGCTTTCTTTCATTTGTGTTTTTAAAACACAGCTTATGATTGTAGACAGAGCCAGGCTTTAACAGAGTCTGAAATAGTTTAGCATGGAAAGCAGGAATAGTTACATAGTGTCCAGTTATCATTCCCCATGGAAATGGCTTCTCACTCTGGGAGGAAGCTGAGYGACSGTAACTGCTGCGGGCTGTGCAGCTAGCACACCACAGAAGCGACCGACCKAGAGCACGGTGTCCTCTGTATCGCATATTTCTTTCAACCGTGCAGAGGGTGAGGAGGGTTGTGCCTACGCAGCCAAGACCCCGAAGGAAAAAGCCTCCCTTTCAGTTTGTAGGGCTGTGATGTATTGGCAGGCTTCTGCTCTCAGTCTATTAGTGTTTGTGGTTATGTTTAAGAAGTTACCAGAGATACTCTGTAGATCCAGAGTGATCATGTGACAACATGAACTAGCTCGTGTCACAATGCTTCATCAACTCCATGGTAGCTTCGGATTTAGGGTGCTCTGTG